>UESW01005110.1:426254-442496 GCA_900491605.1 Calamus simplicifolius
CAAAACCTTAAGACAAAGCATCAGTTCAAACCCACGACACCCTAGTTGGAAACCCACGACACCCTAGTTCATAACCCACGACACCCTAGTTCAAAACCTTAAGACAAAGCATCAGTTTAAACCCACGACACCCCCTAGTTCAAGACCCATGACACCCAAGTTCAAGACCCATGACACCCCAGTTCAAGACCCACGACACCCCCAGTTAAAGACCCATAACATCCCAGTTTAAGACCCACGACACCCCCAGTTCAAGACACATGACACCCTAGCTTAAGACCCACGACACTCCCAGTTCAAGACCCACGACATCCTAATTCAAGACCCACGACACCCTAGTTCAAGACCCACGACACCCCCAATTAAAGACCCATGACACTCTAGTTTAAGACCCACGACATCCCTAGTTCAAGACCCACGACACCTCCTCACGTACTCCTAGTTCAAGACCTTAGACACTGATTCATTATTTGATTGTACTTTATTATTGAGATGGAATCTCCATCAATCCATGATCCGTTGGCATCAAACCTCGATCTCAGCTGCAACGCTCGTCAGATAAGGTTCCATGCACGGTCCATTAGCAAAACCACTCTCGTTCTCACCCTTGCTCAGGCCATCGCAGATTCCATTTTCACCATTAACGTGCTTAACCTCATGAACGGCGGCGCTCAGAAAATTGCCCACAATCTCCTTGCTCGGACCCTCCACCACCTTCTCCCATGCTTCAGCCTCGCCCTCGTCGCCTCGCTTGAGGAAGAACTCAGTGGCATCGATGCGGTGGACGTCCCAAGCCGGCAGTGTGCAGAGGCGGCGGATCTTTTGCAGCTGATTGCGGGTTAGCTTGCGCGTATTGTCCTTCACCTCTTCGATCGTTGCCGCCAGCAGCTTCGCCCGCGTTGCGTTGTCGACTGACTCCTCCAGGCGGAAGTATCCGTCCATCTCCGGCACCCCGATCGACCTTCGAACTCCTCTGGAGTAGTCGTCGTCCCGGTGGAACACGCTTCTGGCCTCCTCCACCAGCCCCAGCTTCACCATCTTGTCCACTCGCGCCGACACGACGGAGTCGAGGAGGGGCTGCTCGACGTCAATCCACACGAAGCAGCACTCGTACCGGGATCGGAACTCACCATCCTCGCCGTCGACCAACGCCTCAATAGACTCACGAGCGGTAAAGATGGGAATGGGTGGCTTGCAGACAACATCAACTATGGGAGGTGTCGTGGGTCTTGAACTAGGAGTGTCATGGGTCTTGAAATAGAGTGTCATGGGTCTTTAACTGGGGGTGTCATGGGTCTTGAACTAGGGTGTCGTGGGTCTTGAATTAGGGTATCGTGGGTCTTGAACTGGGGGTGTCATGGGTCTTAAACTAGGGTGCCATGTGTCTTGAACTAGGGGTGTCGTGGGTCTTGAACTAGGGTGTCATGGGTCTTGAACTTGGGTATCATGGGTCTTGAACTAGGGGTGTCGTGGGTTTAAACTGATGCTTTCTCTTAAGGTTTTGAACTAGGGTGTCGTGGGTTATGAACTAGGGTGTCGTGGGTTTCCAACTAGGGTGTCGTGGGTTTGAACTGATGCTTTGTCTTAAGGTTTTGAACTAGGGTGTCGTCGGTTATGAACTAGGGTGTCGTGGGTTCCAACTAGGGTGTCGTGGGTTTGAACTGATGCTTTGTCTTAAGGTTTTGAACTAGGGTGTCGTGGGGTTATGAACTAGGGTGTCGTAGGTTTCCAACTAGGGTGTCGTGGGTTTAAACTGATGCTTTGTCTTAAAGTTTTGAACTAGGGTGTCGTGGGTTATGAACTAGGGTGTCGTGGGTTTAAACCGATGCTTTGTCTTAAGGTTTTGAACTAGGGTGTTGTGGGTTATGAACTAGGGTGTCGTGGGTTTAAATCGATGCTTTGTCTTAAGGTTTTGACTAGGGTGTCGTGGGTTATGAACTAGGGTGTCATGGGTTTCCAACTAGGATGTTGTGGGTTTAAACTGATGCTTTGTCTTAAAGTTTTGAACTAGGGTGTCGTGGGTTATGAACTAGGGTGTCGTGGGTTTAAACCGATGCTTTGTCTTAAGGTTTTGAACTAGGGTGTCGTGGGTTATGAACTAGGGTGTCGTGGGTTTAAACCGATGCTTTGTCTTAAGGTTTTGAACTAGGGTGTCGTCGGTTATGAACTAGGGTATCGTGGGTTTCCAACTAGGGTGTCGTGGATTTGAACTGATGCTTTGTCTTAAGGTTTTGAACTAGGGTGTCATGGGTTATGAACTAGGGTGTCGTGGGTTTCCAACTAGGTGTCGTGGGTTTAAACTGATGCTTTGTCTTAAAGTTTTGAACTAGGGTGTCGTGGGTTATGAACTAGGGTGTCGTGGGTTTAAACTGATGCTTTGTCTTAAGGTTTTGAACTGATGCTTTGTCTTAAGGTTTTGAACCGATGCTTTGTCTTAAGGTTTTGAACCGATGGGAACTTTGCATTGGAGTTCCTTAGCCGCCTTGACGAACCTAACCAGTATGAAGTCGGCATTCGCTTCAACTCGAGATCGATCCCGTCCTCCGAGCATGCACCTGTATGGTTGCCGGCGCTCATGTTTTTGTCAGATATAATTCGTTTCTTCAACTCAATGAGGCCGAAGGTCTCGTTCTCTTCGACTCTTCGAAGGGAGCTGAGGTATGGAGCAGCAACACTCACAACTCCTCCGTCGCTTCAGCCAGTCTCCGCGACAGATGGGAATCTTGTTCTCTTGAATGCGCGCAAGGATGTCGTCTGGCAGAGCTTTGCCACTCCTTCGGATACTCTTCTTCCAGGCCAGAACCTTACGATTTTTTATCAGCAAAATCCAAATAAGATGGCGGGTTGAAGTAGACTGGAGGGAAAGGGCATTTTCGTCTTCACACCAATGGTGAAAGGCTGAACGACTTTTAATGGATGTACGATTAAAAAGTAACATTATCTTCCTGCTATTCTGTCCCATCATGTCAGGCCATATGGGATCCATGTGGACTAATAGGAAGAAGCGGTGCAGCCCACGTAGGACTTGCTGCATCGAGGGCGGTGTACAAAGTCTTTTCCAACTATAAAACCTAAAAAAAAAAAAATTACTTGTAAAGAGTTGTATTAAAGTTGGGCTCTCTTTGGATGGCCTTGATGTGTATAACCGATAAGATAAGAAGTCTTTTTTGAATTGATTGACTAAATATTTTAATTGATCTAATTTCATTCCATAGAGATCGATACCTTCTTCGGAGCAAGAAAGCAAACCAACCAATTAAAAAAAGATCAGCCACATAACTTCTATTGTCAATCGTCCGTGGTGGTCTAATCAAGTTGGCACATCATATTCATCCATATCAGTAGTCTGATTAAATTGGCCCGCATTAGTTATCATCCACTTTTAAGGAGTTAAGCTTAAATCCATGCTCAAATCATAAAAAAGTAATTTCATTTATTACTCTAACCAATCTCACCCAAGCTCCTTAACTCTTTCTTGGATGACTGTGCTTCAACATCATATCTCTTATCCCAAGCCATCTAGTGGCTCCTTGAAGTTGAGCTATCTAATAGGCCATCTTCTATAACTTGGTGGAAGGGCTATCTAGTAGCTCACCTCGATCCTAAGTTAGACACATCTCTTCTTTTTTTAGGTCTATATGATGTAAATCTCACCTTATTCTAATTTGAAAGAGAGAAACCTCACAAGCCAAGGAGGCTAGCATCTTCATTGAGGATGAACTAGTGAGGATTCATCTAATATTTTTCATTCTTGAGGCATATCGTTTGGCCATCTCTAGTTTGAAGGACAAGGCTTCTAACCACTAGGAGGGTCATCTTTGCCTGTATGAGGATTCCATCAAGGCAAGACTTTGATTCTCATCCACCATTTCATAGCAGACAATCTCAATCTTTATAATATCGTCCTAACCCAGCTTGTGCTGAACTTCTAGCATGACATAGTAGGATTTTTAGTTTTAGTTTCTCAACTTGGCCTGACCTTGGCCCGAGGCCTAATCCAAGTCATCTTCACAGTCAAATTTTATCCTTATGAGTAGGGATGGCTTTTACCTTTGTGCTTGGAGGGGTAAAAGATTTTTCATTGGAAACCCTCTTCTATCCATGGATGGAAGAATGGTACTTTTTTATTGCTTGAGCTAAAAGCTTTTAGTCATTTAATATGGCTAAAAGATAACCTAATATAAAGATGAATCAAGTCACAAATCCTTTCTTAAAGGAAGTTTAAGTTATGAATCATCTCTATAGAGCCAACTCTAAAGATATTGAAGCTTCTGACCAGCAAACTTGGTCCGAACTTGGCTTAGTCTGACTCCTGAGGTTTTTTTTTTTTTTCGTTTATCCAAGTTACTTTCTTCGATTATTAACCAAACTAACATTGTCTTTTTGCAAACATGCCTTAATAGGTGCTTAAGCGCAAGAAAAAGGTGAAGGCTAACTCCTCAATTGTTGTAGCTATGTCTAAGAAAGGAGGTTTCTCGACCCTTGCACGTCTTACTACTAGAGCTCCATTGGAGCCTTCAAAAAAGCATCTTTGAGAGCTCGAGTCAAACTCCACGTTGGAGCCTCTATCTTCTTAACATTGAGTAGAGGTGAAGAAACTAATCGAAATCAAGATGATGAAGTCCCATTTGATCATTAGTAAAGGAGAGAATGTTAATAAACATTAAATTTTGCTTCATTATTTCTTCTAGTCTTATATCTTTACTTCTCTAAATCCATGTCTACTTACGAATAAATTTTATTCCTTAAGATTTATTATCTCATATATTCATTTATTTCTTTTGCTCTTTAAATCTAAACATAAGTTGTTTGCCTTTTAGAATTACCATTTCAAATATAAAAGATTCGTAGTTGATGAGATGATAATACCTACCCATATTTTAACATATTGATTATATCCATCAACAAAAAGGTTTTTATTTTATTTTTTTACCCTTTTTATTTAGTTAAAACTCTACTTTATTTTTTTTGTTTTCTTAAACAATATAACTTTAAGTTTTATTTCACATTATGTAATTTTATTCCATTGTAATTTTTAATTTTTTATTTTTTATTCAATTTTTCTTAATTTCTTATTTATGTTTAAAGTGAATTGCTGATTTATTTTTATCTTCTATTTATCTTCTTTAATATTATCTTACAATAACTAGGCAAATTTTTATTTTTCTTACATTTTAAAATTAATTTGCTATTACTCCTTGATAACAAATTTGTTATTTAATATAATTTTATTTTTAATTATTCTTAAATTTCCCTTTTCTTTTTGTTTTATTTGTTTATATCTGGTGCAAGATAATTATTTATATCCATGTTATACACATTTGTTTGGCATATTTTCTAGTTCTACATAATCTATGCCTGTTAGAGATTAGAAGATTTAGGCCCCTCTGACTGGATTTTGGAAGGTTAGGTTCAATGATAGGCTATTGGTGTGCCTTTACGTTTCGCTAGCTATCAACCCAATAGCTCACAAGTAGAAAGGAAACTAAGCATTATATAAGTGAAGATGGAGAAAGTTAAAACGTATGGAAGAGAGAATTATAGGACCAATAGAAGGATTAGAATTTTCGATGCTTCATTTAGTTTTTTTTTTTTTTAAAAAATGTTAAACATAAAGTTTCTGAAATGCAGTGCATGGAAGAGTTGTTTAGCAAACCCTTCGTGATAAACTCTTTAAAGCCTGCATTTCATGTGTGGAATTTCCAGACTTCGAATTCTTTCATGATAAATCCTTCATAGAATTATGTAAATATCTCTCTTTGTTACTTGTGATGAATCTTTCCTCTGAGACCATGTTGGGGAGTTCAGCCTTCAGATGAAAGCATACAAGCACGCCTGCGGTGGTTGCATACCCAAGCAAAGGAAACAATAAATGATATGCAAACAAAGATGTATGTTTAGTCCATGAAGAATTTTCACTGGTTATTGTAGCTGTTTCCCAGATTACATGATGAAGAAACACTGTTAAAAAAAAAAAAAAAACTCAAAAGCATGATTTTTACTTAATAGACCTAAGCAAGTCCAGTTATGAATAGCTCTATCTCTGCAAACTAGAGTCATGCTACTAAAATACTTTAAGTGGAACTCGATGGGGCTAGATCCTTCGACCATTAGTAGGTTGGCATATAGTAACATGACAATATCAACACCATTGAGAACATAATCGGTGGGACGGTTCGAAAATACATGCCTAATAGGTTGGCAAGTGGCATACACCTTAGGTTGCGTTTGGTGCATCGCCAGCAATCCTGAATGATAATGTGGATTACCTACAAGATAGATTATCACTTAATAGATTACCAGTAAAATTGATTATTGCGTTTGGTATACATAGATAATGCAACAGTAATATTGATTACTGTGTTTGGTATGACAATGGATTACCAGTCATATAATATCAAATTTTCAAAATACCCATAAATTAAATTTATTAAAAATTTATATATTATTATATATTTGATTTAAAAAAATTATATTTATAAATGATAATATTAAAAAATTTATATTTATAAATAATTTTCGAAGCAGCTGATAAGGATGTTGAAGCCCACCGATTGAAAGAATGGCTATGGGGCCGCTGGGCGGCGAAGATTCGTGGTCCGACTCCGCGAAAGAGAATGTGGATTGGGACCTTCGATACGAAGGTTCCAGCGAGGTTGGTAGAAGAGATGCGAGTACAGAGCGATAAAGGAAAGAAAGAGCAATTTTGTCAAAAAAAAAAAATCAGATTACCACACTCTGGTAATGTGGATAACCATCACTCAATATGGATTATCTCTTTTGAATAACAATCTATCTTACTGGTAATCTGGATAGATTACTCATTACTAAGGTAGTGTTTGATAGAAAAAATATTATTCATGGATAAGTGTACGGGATAGAGTTTGTTCATGGATAAGTGTACGGGATAGAGTTTGTCCCCTGGCTATCCCTAGGGATATCCCTTGGCTATCCCATTAATCATATCAAATGCAAAAAGGTAAATCCATAGGATAACTTTTTTTACTCTTATTTGGAGGGATAACCAGCTATTCCTGCATTTTCTAGAAAATAAATTGAGGGAATATCCCATGGTTAACCATTAACCATGGATTATCCCTTTGGTTAATTTTATTCTCAGCTATCCCTTATAGTTATGGCTTTTGGGAATAAGAGGGGATATCCCCTCTTATCCCCTATTTCAAACACTACCTAAGGTAGTGTTTGATAGGAAAAATATTATCCATGGATAAGTGTACGGGATAGAGTTTATCCCCTGGCTATCCTTAGGGATATCCCTTGGCTATCCCATTGATCATATCAAATGCAAAAAGGTAAATCCATAGGATAACCTTTTTTTTTACTCTTATTTGGAGGGATAACCAGCTATTCCTACATTTTCTAGGGAATAAATTGAGGGGATATCCCATGGTTAACCATGGTTACCATGGATAATCCATGGATTATCCCTTTGGTTAACTTTATTCTCTGCTATCCCTTATAGTTATGGCTTTTGAGAATAAGATGGGATATCCTTTGGATATCCCCTCTTATCCCCTATTTCAAACACTACCTAAATGTCTCCCCTTAGAACTTGGCATATGGACATCTCTAAACAAATATCTACCTGTAGAGAATACAATTAATTGCACTCCATGCAATCTCATTCAGAAAGATAAGTTGAACATGGCAAGATATATGACTTACAATTCGGACAATGTGTACCGTTCCATCATGAAATACAAGACTCACCTATAAAAGAAAGGCTCAAGACCATAGCAAGAAGGTCCATCAACGATTAACCAATACTTATCTCAAAAGTATAAGACTATACACTCTGTGTAACGACCCAGGCCCACGGGCCCGTTTCGTTACAAGAAAGCAAGATGGACAAGGTCCACTCCAACTTGGGCCACCACAGTCCAAAAAGGGATACAATTGGTGCCTTGTCCTTCTTGCTTAACCGGTTATAAACCACTCAACCAATTCCTAATTTCTCAATGTGGGACTATTGGAAGGGGCATCACAATCTATCCCCTTACAGAGGCGACGTCCTCGTCGCCATGGGCAATTGATCACAACCACCAGGCAGGATTCTAGAGGTGGCCCCCACAGGTTCAAGAGGGGCTCCCATCCCCCATGAATGTAGCACTTTGCCCTGTGTGACACTTAGCTCCTGCACTTCCGACTGGTGTATGGCTCTGATACCATATTGTAAATCGTTACAAGAAAGCAAGATGGACAAGGTCCACTCCAACTTGGGCCACCACAGTCCAAAAAGGGATCCAATTGGTGCCTTGTCCATCTTGCTTAACCGGTTATAAACCACTCAACCAATTCCTAATTTCTCAATGTGGGACTATTGGGAGGGGCATCACAATCTACCCCCTTACAGAGGCGACGTCCTCGTCGCCATGGGCAATTGATCACAACCACCAGCCAGGATTCTAGAGGTGGCCCTCACATGTTCAAGAGGTGGCTCTCATCCCCCATGGATGTAGCACTTTGCCCTGTGTGACACTTAGCTCCTGCACTTTCGACTGGTGTATGGCTGTGATACCATATTGTAAATCGTTACAAGAAAGCAAGATGGACAAGGTCCACTCCAACTTGGGCCACCACAGTCCAAAAAGGGATCCAATTGGTGTCTTGTCCTTCTTGCTTAACCGGTTATAAACCACTCAACCAATTCCTAATTTCTCAATGTGGGACTATTGGGAGGAGCATCACACTATGCTTCCTCTACCTCGCTACTACATACCAATTTCTTCATAAACCTAAAGATTATAGAGTCCAATCTTAGCTATCTTCATCATCCTTTTGCATTGACTTGATCTTTGAATGGCCCTCTCTGGAAAATCTTTGGCACCTTTTCTCGCACTCTCACTCTTTGCTATCGTAGGCTACTCTAATGGACATCTCGGCTTTTGTTGTTAGAATTGTTAATGGCTTTGTATCTAGATCATCAGTCTTACCATCTAGCTTGTTAATGCACTGAATCCCACCACCAAATTTTATCACCATCAAAATTGGTATAAAATAGATAACAAGATCTTAAGAAAAATGCATAAAATCAGCATTAGAGAGACAAAAGTTAAGATTGTTTATCTATGATAGATCCATGGCTTCTGATAATCTGGTTTCTTAACACTGATAAAGGTGAAAGAACATCATTGAGAAGGCCTATACAATAGTTTGTAGATGATGTTCATAAATTCCAGCTTTCTTATTGTCATTCAGGAGTTGATTTCCTGCCAATATGATGCACAAATAAATAAGAGATGTAAAATAAAAAAGTAAAGAACCCACTTCTTATATGCCTTATCAATCTATGTCAGTTAATAAGCAGGGTAGTAACAAATTAGCAATGATATGGCTGATCATGCCGCGTCAAGGCTAACGAGCAAGGTAACTGACGGAAACGATGACTAAATGGACAAGACCCAGACCGACTCCAGAGTCGGCCTTCGGCCCCGACTCCAGAGTCGGCCTCCAAGATCCGAACCGACTTCAGAGTCGGCCTTCAGCTCCGACTCCAGAGTCAGCCTCCAAGACCCGGACCGACTCCAAAGTCGGCCTTTGGCCCCGACTCAGAGTCGGCCTCCAGTTTCGACTCCAGAGTCGGCCTCCAAGACCAGCTCCAAAATCAGTCTCCAGCATCGGCCCTAGAGTTGGGTCCAGCCTGGCACTCTCGGCCCCCACGTGGCCCTCCTGACACCTACAACCACCACGTGGTCCACCTATCACCTGCAACTGTATGTGGTCCCGACAGCCACTGCCAGTTGCAGCACACGTCTAACAAAATTAGGCCTACCTGCCGACTACGGCGCTGCGCCAAGAAGGGGGGAGGATGGCAGTGCACCCCTGACCAGCTCAGAGATAGTTGCGACATGTCGTTATCGATCTTGCCGCCTGTCCTCGCTAGACAATGACGTCTCGGATTCAATAACCTTTCAAAAGGGGTAAAAGGGATCTCTGAACATGTATAAAAGCCTTCACTCATAATGAAAGAGGGGATCGCATTTGAACTCCAAGCTTTCCGGGTTAAGTCTTTTAGTCCTATTCTTTACTGTTTTTCAAGTTTATCACTTGAGCGTCGGAAGGTCCCCACCGGAACAATCGGTCCCCGGGAACTTCCTTGCAGGACCCCTGCTCGAGAAGGAGGCATTCGAAGGTTCCAATCTCATCCTCACTATATTGCGGGCCTACGTTCCTATCCGAGGTTCAAGGAGGATAATTTGGCGGCAACAAGCAAAGCTAAAAAGCAAAACTATCACCCTATCCCTAACAGCTTCGCTAACAAAATATCCCACCTTCAGCAACAAAAATTAACAATGCACTTGAATGGTAGATCACAAGGGAGTCTGGGTCCTCTCTAGCAACGCTCCAGAAACCTCTGCTTAGTTGTGTCATGCCGCAACCTGTCATCCAGGCTGAAACAAGACACGGCTCCAAACCCCTTGGTATAACTTTAGAAATTATACAAGATCTTATTTTTTTATAATAATGTTTAAATTAGCAAAAACATAAATTCTGTTGGTCTTTTTTGTTTGTTATATGGAACCTCAGGATGCATTCTTTGTTACAGAACCTCGGGATGCTTGGGATCAAAGATAAATTGTGGTTGGAGCATGATGGGAATTTCGTATATTTTTATATGAATCAAATTCATATAACACATAGCGGAAGATAAAAATAAATACGAATTTAATTTCCAAAGCTCAAGATTCTCATGGAACAAATTCAGTTAACAAGAAATAATATATGATTTAATAATAGATCATACATGTGTTCTTTCTTGGGGATGAAGCCTGATGAAGCCGGTAAACGATTTACCACTAGCCGTCCACGCGTCCGGTCTCTAATGGTAATCCACACGAAGATCTTTGGATGATGTCCTTTCAGGATTAGATGATAACCTTCTTGCGAGGGGTGCTAGTGCCTCTTTTCTTTTCAATTGTTTTCCCAAATCAAGAGAGACAATTTCTTGATCAAGATTAAATCTTGATCAATCAAGAGAGAAAATATTTCTTGATCAAGATCAAATCTTGATTTATCAAAGAAATAATTTCTTGATCAAGATCAAATCTTGATCAATCAAGAAAGAAAAGATTTCTTGATCAAGATCAAGATCAAATCTTGATCAACCAAGAAGAGAGAGAAAGCCTTCCTTCAACAACCCAGAAAGAGGGACGTGAGAGAGAGAGAGAGGAGCTTTCAACCCTTCAAGAGAGAGAGGGATGTCCTAGAGAGAGGAAGAACGTTTTAGAGAAAGAAAGTGGATGTTAAGCATCCAAAAGAGAAAAAAGGAGGAGTCAGGCATCTCTCGAAGGGGGTATCTCTTCCCTTTTTATACATGAAAAGGAGGTTGTATGGTTCCATAAAAAGAGGATTTTATTTCAACCACCTAACCATTCAACAATATCAAGTTGATAACAAATTATCCTAACAAATTTAGGATATTTGCTATCATGATAATGTTAGGATTACAAGCCACCAAACCACATCCCTAAAAATTAGGAAATTGGTTATCCCATGAAACCAACATCGTAACCTTGAATTCAGCTTCATGAGGATGCCCCAAATCATGGGGTTCCCTCCTCCACGACGTGGAGATGGGTCATGTCCATTACATGGGCATGGATCCATCCTTCACGTGGCATGATCTCAGCCCTCGATTTAATTAGGTTTCCACGAATCAAATCATGCCATCATATGGATCCAATTAAATACCATATTATTAATCTCAATTAATTTAAGCCATCCATCACATGGATCAAGCCTAATTAATGGATTTCATATGTACATCTCATGTACAAAATGTCTCTCTCTTGAACATAAAATTCTTTTCTCTATGATGAATCCTATTCATCAATTTCGTTCTCTCATTAAGATTGAGTCAAACCAATCCTAATTAATTGGTTATCTAATTTGAATTAAGTCCAACTTAATTCCTATTTTAACTTCATCCAAAATCTTCTTAATGCGTGTGACCCATTAGGTCCCTTGACACGTTGGTAATAATCATGTCCCTAATATTGACCCTAAGGATGACTTGATCAACACCTTGTCCAAGTCAATTCTTTAACCAAATCAACTCTTTGATTAAGTCAAAGAATCCATAATTATAGATCATGAGCAGCCTCTAGCAAAGCATCATGACCACCCAAGTATTAAGGGTTTGTTGACGTGGTCATCAACACCTGTCCATGAACGGTTACCATACGATTTAATCCCTTCGTCATATATCCAGATCAATCAGTGGTAGAATGTGTCAACCATGTAATTGATCTTTGTTTACTTGATCTCAGAAAAATTGACCCATATGAATTAGAACTTCAAAACCATTTCGAATTCCAACTCAACCTTTCAAGGATTTAATAGTCAATTTAATCCATCAAGTGGCCGTTGGACATAACCTTTCTATCAAGGGAGATGAATCATGTCTTGATCAAACACCACCTTCATGTGCTTCATATCATACCCAATCGACACATATTTGCCATCCGTGGCTAGAGCGACGTTTGCATGTCGTCAAAGCATGATATTCCACACATGAGGTGCAATGAAGATCTCAAGTCAAAGGATCACTCACACCACCGTCATCAAAGATCAACCATCGACACTATATAGAATATCCATATGGGATCTTTGTGCTGGTCATCCAATACATCGTTACAATAATGAACATCCACACACTATATTCAAGTATCTTCATACTTCAGCTTGCAAGATCAGCTGCTCACCATAAGGGTGAAGATATGCAATGTGTGCTAGTCTCAACGGCGTTCGACAGTGTCCAATCCTGTCTACGCATCGACTAGGGAAGTTTAAAGAATCGAACCATAATGTGCAATTTTGGATCTCACAATTTGTAATCTCTATTACAAATTTCATATGCACAGTTCGCATTCTTTTGGACTTTATCTCACAGGTTAAATATAAATATATATATATATATATATATATATTACACCCGGATAGATAAAGAAACCAATAAATTTGATTTGCATTCATAAAGTAATGTGTACAAACTAGCATCTAATCCGATTGGATCTAAAGCACACACTAACAATCTCCCACTTGCACTAGAGCCAATCACCCATGTTCTAATACCAAGTGACTAAGCATGACCATCATGCTTCTGCTATGGCAGGACTTTAGTGAACATATCGGCAATATTATTCGTGGGACTCATTCTATTTTATATCATTCCTCCCACTGATTTTCTTAATCACATGATATTTTTTGAGTATATGTTTGGACCTCTGATGAGACCTTGGTTCCTTGGCTTGCGCAATAGCTCCATTGTTATCACAATACAAGAGTATGGATTAACAATGCTTGGAACCACTCCAAGTTCAGTGATGAACCTTTTGATCCAAACTGTTTATTTAGCTGCATCTGATGCTATGATGTACTCAGCTTAGTTGTAGAGTCGGCAGTCATCTCCTGCTTGGAACTCTTCCAGCTGACTGCACCACCATTGAGTGTGAACACATAGCCTGATTGTGATTTATAATCATCTCCATCAGACTGAAAACTAGAATCCATGTAACCCCGAACTATAAGGTCGGGTCCTTCATAAATCAAGAATATATCCTTAGTTCTTCGCAAGTACTTAAGGATATTCTTGACTGCCATCCAATGTTTCTCACCAATGATACTCAAGGCATAAGAAACATCAGGCCTCGTACATAGCATCGCATATATAATGAATCCAATTGCTGATGCGTATGGTATCCTATCCATGTACTCTCTTTCTTCTTGGGTCTTAGGACTCATGTCCTTGGAGAGATGTACACCATGCGACATTGGCAAGAATGCCTTCTTGGATTCCTCCATGCTAAACCGCTTTAGCATCTTATCTATGTACGTGGATTGGGTCAATCCAAGCAACCTTCTAGATCTATCTCTATAGATCTTTATACCAAGTATATAGGCTGCTTCTCCCAAATCCTTCATGGAGAATTTACCTGACAACCTATCCTTCACTTCTTTAAGGAAGGATACATTGTTTCCTATTAATAATATGTCATCCACATATAATATCAAGAAAACAATATCACTTCCACTAACCTTCTTATACACACATGGATCATCCTCATTTTTGATGAAATCAAACTCTTTGATTGTCACATCAAATTAGATGTTCCAACTTCTAGAGGCTTGCTTAAGTCCATAAATAGACCTTTGTAGCTTGCACACTTTCTTAGGATCTATGGATTCAAAACCCTCTGGTTGTCATATACACATCCTCCTCTAAATTTTCATTTAGGAAGCAGTCTTGACATCCATCTGCCAGATCTCATAGTCAAAATATGCTGCTATTACAAGCAAAATCCTTATGGACTTATGCATGGCAACAGGTGAAAAGGTTTCATCAAAGTCAACACCTTGTCTTTGCTTGTAACCTTTTGCAACTAGCCTTGCCTTATAGTAATCACATTACCATCCATGTCGGTCTTCTTCTTGAAAACCATTTGCACCCAATGGGTTTTACCCCTAGGTGGATCAACCAAGGTCCATACCTGGTTGTCATACATGGAGTCCATCTCAGATTTCATGGCTTCAAGCCATCTCTTGGAGTTAATGTCAGACATTGCCTCCTTATAGTTGGTAGGCTCATCATCCTCTATAAGAAATGCATATCTCTTAGGGATGTGAATTGTCCTACTAGATCTACGTAGCTGGTGTGTACTTGGAGCCACCTGTTGCTTTTCATGCAATGTCTGCCTGAATGTGGGTTGAGTCTCTGCTCAACTCCCACTGTATTCGGCATATGCTCCATTCCATCTAATGGGTCTATATTAATTTGTGGTTCTTGAGCTTCACTAAGTTCAATCTTACTCCCACTATCCTTTGAAATTATCTCATTTTCTAAAAATGAAGCATTTCTGAGACAAACACCTTTTGCTTGAGAGGATGGTAGAAGTAATATCCTTTTGTTTGTTTTGGATATCCCACAAAATTGCATTTATCAGATCTAGCTTCAAGTTTGTCTGATTCATTACGCTTCATAAGCGTAACATCCTCAAACCCTTAAATGATTAAGGGATGGTTTCTTTCCATACCATATCTCATAGGGAGTGGAGTTGACCGATTTAGATGGAACTCAGTTTAAGGTATATTTGCAGTTTCTAGCGCATAACCCCAAAACATTTTTGGAAGATCTGCAAGGCTCATCATGGAACGTACCATGTCTAATAGTGTACGATTTCTCCTTTCTGACACACCATTGTGCTATGAGGGAGAATCCATTCTCCTTCAAATAATCTATGAACTCATGGCTCAAGTATTCACCACCTCGATCTGATCGAAGTATCTTAATACTCTTGCTAGTTTGTTTTTCTACTTCAGTCTGAATTCTTTGAACTTTTCAAAGGCTTCAGATTTGTGCTTCATCAGATACACATAACCATATCTACTATGGTCATCTATGTGATGAAAATAAGAAAAACCTCCTATGGCTTGAATGTTGATGGGTCCACATACATCCGAATGTACTAAACCCAAACATTCAGTTGCTCGCTCGCCTTTTCCAGTAAAAGGTGACTTGGTCATCTTGCCAAGTAAGCATGATTCACATTCCTCAAACGATTCCCAATCGAATGAGCCCAAGTATCCATCATTATGTAACTTGGTTAAACGCTTTTCATTTACATGGCCTAAACGACAATGCCATAAAGTCCCTAGTATTATTTGATTTTAAACCTTTTTGATTCAATATTGAGAATAGGGGCTTAAAGATTAAGAACATAAATTCCATTGAACAATTCAGCAGAACCAAAGAACATTTCATTTCAAAAAATAGAAATACCTTTATTTCCAATTTCAAATGAATACCCATTCATTACTAAACATGAAATGGATATAATATTCTTTGTTATGTTCGGAACATAGTAACAATTACTAAGTTCAATTTCAAGCCCTGTGGGCAAAGATAAAGAACAAATTCCTACGGCTAATGGAGCAACCTTTGCTCCATTTCCCATTCGTAGGATCACTTCATCTTTCCCCAATCTTCTACTATTTCTTATCATCTCCATATTAATACAAATATGAGACCCACAACCGGTATCCAATACCCAAGTGGAATAAGAAGTAATAGAAGAAAACATCTCAATTATATACGCACATGATGTAGAAGCATCCCTGCTTCTTATCTTTCAGGCTGGCCCGATAAACCCTGCAGTTATGCTTTCAGTGCCCATCCTTGCCACAAAGTGACATTTTTTTCTTGGCTATTCCTTAGCCAATCAG
>UESW01005110.1:446524-475474 GCA_900491605.1 Calamus simplicifolius
TCCAACAAAAAAAAAAAAATAGTTAGGGGGGGGGGGGAATCCCCCCCCCTCCATTTGTCTTCTCCGGTCACGGTGGCCAGAAAAAATAAATAATAAATAGTAACAGCTAGGGGCTTTTCCCCCACCCCCGGCCCCTTCAATTAAAAAAAAATTAACACTCAGAAAAAAATTAACAAAAAAAATAGATTCTATCATATTTATTATTTTTAAAATATTTTCAAATATGTGATGATAATATAAAAAATTATAAATATATTTTTAAAACATGGCAACTTAATATTTTTTTAAAAAGTAACAGCTAGGGGTTTTCCCGACCCTCCGGCCCCTTCAAAAAAAAAAATTTTAACATCATGAAAAAAAATTAACTAAAAATGTAGATTCTATTATATTTTATTGTTATTAAAAATATTTTTAAATAATTTGATGTTAAATATTAAAAAAAATGTGACCACTAATCTAATTTTTTATTATTAGTTATAAATTAATTAATTTATGTCATTAGTCGAAGCTCTTTGGATAGATTGCTTGTTATGTCTTGATTATGCAATAATTTGTAATGCTAGATAGAAAGTCTTATTGTATTATTATTTAATTTGTAAAATGTTTATGCAATAATTAATTTAAGCAGAATGTTTATGCAATAATATTTGTGCATTTGTAGTTATTTACAATTGTTATGTCTTGATTATTTACATTCTGCTGCAAACTGAATGATGCATTAAATTATGTAATGCTAGATAGAAAGTCTTGTTGTATTATATTTAATTTGCAGCAATAAATTAGTAGTTTCAATGATTTATATTTAGTCTTCACAAACATTTGTATTCGACACAATAATCTTAAGAAGCCAGTGACTATATATAGAACACTATTCCTATATATGTATAATTGATAAGAAGTTAAGATAACAAGCATAAGTTCGATTGTCTTCGAACTTCATACTATTAATCACAGCACTATAACCTTTAGACCCATTTGAGAATTGTAAGCCTTAGTCTTGCAAATTCTCAAATTGTCCTGGTGGACAGTTTGGGAATATTTTTTACGATATTTTAGTCTGCTATTAATCATCGTTGGGTGAGATTGCGGTTTGTATTTGCTCATACGTTCTCTTAGTAGAGGTGGTTGAAGTTGAATATCCGGTTGGCCTATGAAACGAACCGTATTGTTTCGTTGTGATTGGTTCGATCCGATAGTTCCTGTGGGCAAAAGGGTTCATAACGACTACAATTTGGTTTAAGTGAACCATCGACGAAGATTGCAGAAATATGACCCATTCATCCTCGCATCCCAAGCTCAGCAGTCTTTTACTGCGGATATCCAAGTTTGCGCAACGACAAGCGAGATTGGTGAGCCGTTTCTAAAATCGTCCCACGTTCAACAATCGTATTAGAGGAGAGTTCATCAAGTCAATCAGCCGAGTGCCCTGCATTTCAAGAGGATGAGATGGAAATGCATGCAATTGAGGTCAATACAAGGGCTCCTGAAACATCACTTAGAGATCCAAATGGTGATGTCCAAGAAATTGCGGATGCAAATGTTCGGTTTCCTTCCGATGTAATTAAACTATAAAGAAAATAGAACGAGTCAATTATTATGAATGCAAATTATCGATTTAATATGATAATATAAAAATTTTTAATTAAATCGATTACTCTCACTATTTTATCGAGCTCAATAGCCCTCTCTATTAATCTTAAAAAATTATCAAATAATTTTTTAGTGGGCTAGGATCCTCAAATTGACTTACCTTGACCTTGGCTATGGCACAACAAATCTTAGTAAGCCAAATTAGGTAGATTTGTATCAATCACATCAAATGTGACTCCTAGATCATTTAGGAGACATTGCCTTGTCAATCACATCTGATGTGATCACCCTAAACATTGCCTCTAGATTAGACTGACCCTGACTATAGCCAATTATGCCAGCTAACCTAGTTAAGTCAACCCATTGTTCCCCAATCAACTCCTCATAGGTTCACTTGATCTTGGCTATGGCACAACAAATCTCATGCCCTAATGATTTTGTATCATGTGAACAATGGAAGGCTAATGACTTAATATTCGTGAAGGGATTTAGCGCATCTAGGTCTCATCATGCATGTACAACATTTGTATCATGCTAGGTTATATCCTATATGTGAATTTTAGATAAATTTTAATTAACCTAAATTTTATAAGATCCAATCTTATGATTGGGACTCCTAATCAATTTAGGATCATGATCACTATCTAATATAGGAACCCTAATTATGTGACCAAATCAATTGCTACCATCCTGATTAACCTTAATTGATTTAATCAATTAAGAGCTTTCCTTAACAATGGCCAGATCAGTTGATCAATGGGGTCCTATTTAGCATATCCTTTGATCCCATTGAATGGGTTTTCCCCGGCAACGAACAGAGCAATTAAAAACCATAATCGCACATTTCTAGACACCATTGTAGTTAAGCCCAATTGATTTGATCAATTATGGAATCATAGGATCAAACAATGATATAGTTAATCTAATTTTTCCAAAAACTTTATCATCTATTACACATTATGATAAGATAAGTGTTGTTGCTGGAATCCGTCCTCCAACTCGGGCGGTCGAGCTTCAGATTGGGTTCCCTTCTGGGCGGACCAGCAAAATAGTCCTCACGCGAGAAGCGTTGGGGGTAGTCCTCTATTGAAGATCCTCCGACGCTCACGTCAGTGGAGATCAACAACGAACAAATATGAGGAGAAGGCTCTCGCTGAAGAGTCCCTCCAGGGTGGCCTTTTGGGAGCTCCGAGCAGAGCTTTAATGGTGGAAAGGGTGAGCAGAGATAGAGTGAGAGTAGTGCTGAGAATGCATCAGGAATGCCTTACCTGAGAGGATCTAGGACTGTGCTATTTATAGGTGATCACCTGATTCTTTGAGCATGTCATAGGAGGTCTGAAAGTTGTGGGATTCAAGGCTAATTCGAATCAGGCTGTTGTAAGGCCGGTGGGATCCGTATCTTGTTAGTTAGAGGATCGACGGCCGAACGGGCTATCCGGCGCTTTGAGATTCAGCGATCATATAGGCTTTAGGCCGTTTCTAGTAGTATAGGCATGATTGCCTATGTGGATCCTTATTTGGTCATCATGGTTCCGCAGAGGTAGGTGCCTGAGTGCCTTGATCGGGCCAAGGCAGAGAATGGCCTGATCCGTCGAAGTATGGAAAGGCTCGGTTTGCCAAGGTATCTGATGACTCGGTCCACCGAGGTATGATAAAGGAGTAAGCTAGGCGTAAGGATGGTTTGATTCAGCAGAGGTGTAGATATCGCTCAGGTAGGCCGAGTTATGGACCGCTCGGGCTTGGGCCGAGAGATATGGATCGCTCAGGCTAGGGCCAAGAGATAGGGATCACTTGAACTAGGACCGAGACATATGGATCGCTCGGCCTAGGACCGAGACATAGGGATCGCTCGGGCTGGGGCTGAGAGATAGGGATCGCTCGGACTAGGACCGAGACATATATATCGCTCGGCCTAGGACCGAGACATAGGGATCACTCGGACTGGGGCCGAGAGATAGGGATAGCTCAGCTAGCGAGGCATAGAGATGTAATCCGCACCCGGGGAATCCTTAGTCTCCGAGGGGCTAAGGTGCCTCGATCCACCGAGGTATAATGGTTGGTTCATTTCTTGCGGGCACTGCGCAGTGAGTGGGAGTCAGGGTTGATCCTAATCCCTTGCACGGTTATCAATGCAATAGCGATTTTACCCCTCAACACATGCCCCCTACTCCCTAGTTCGAAGCGTAGGTTTGGGCGTAGGGAGTATAGCCCCAGGTGACACGATTCGGATGGAGGGATCTGGATTTGATATCCTACATGATGATGCCCTAATTAATGTCGCGCGGCCGCCCTGCCTTTATGAGACGGATCCATCATTTCTTAGGGACAATGGTCGGGGAAGCGCCACGTAGCAAATCCTGATTTTTATGGCACCTACGATGGCGGTTCCGGGTACCTCGGTTGAGATGCCTTATCTTCCTTTTGAAGTGGTTTCTTTTAGAGGAAAGAAAAGTCGAAGCAGCGCCATTCCTGTTTGCAGCGCTTTCTTGTTTCTTCTTGTAGAATTTTATTCCCCTGCTTCTTCTGTAATCCCATTCGGTGTCCCTTTTGACCTAGCAGCATGGTGAGTCCCAGCGAAATGGTTTCAGAGATTGTTGCCGAGGACTTGGGGAGAATACGCCAGAAGTATGGCGTTCCTTCGGATGTCCTTTTGCGATTACCGGAACCCGAGCATAGGGTCTCGCAGGAACTGGAGCATGAGATTTTTCTTTATGAAGATAGCCTGAAGGCAGACCTCCGGTTTCCCCTTTACCCCCTGGTGAAGGAGATTTTGAGGTTTTACAATATTTGCCCAACAATGTGGCTCCTAACAGCTGGCGCAGTATCGTCGGGTTTATCTCGATGTGTAGCCAGATTCATGTAACAACAACTCTTCCCTTGTTCTGTGCCTGTTACTATCTGATGTCTGGAAGGAACTCGGAGTGGTCCTATATCGAATCGGAGATCGTTCAAGACAATAACGGATAAGCCGTCGTCCAAAAGGAGTGGAAGGTCTGATTCTTCATTGACGAGGGGAACATCGGCTCCGACTTCCCGCGGGGATGGGGAAACTTGGTCAGGGACATGGAAGCGCATCCAGCTCTATCTGAACAAGAGAAGGAGGACCTAGAGGTCCTTTGTGACGGCCGGGTGTTTTCGGCTAATGACTTACTGTCAGAGGAGGCTTTTTTCGCCGTCGGGCTTAGCCCCATCGACACACAAGGTAAGTCCTCTCCTTTTTTCCCTTTCTATTGATTTCATTCGAGCAAGTATATTTCGGTTTGATCGTTCGCCCACGGTGCTTGCAGCCAAGAGATCTGCGCTGGCAGGCCGTATAAAAAAGGAGTTGGGCAAGCACCCAAGAGAGACCGGTAGTGGGGAAAGACGCAAGTATGAGAAGAAGGTTCTTCTTTCCAAAGAGCCCTCTCCGGAGGCCGGGCGAGTCAAGGTTAGCCCGCGCTCCTTGTCACCAAAGAAAGAGAAGGTGGGAGCACCGATGGTGAGAGAGGGATTTTCTCAGTTGGGGGAAGAAGTGATAGTCGCGACGGACGAGCAGAGAGCAGAGGAGGACTCAGGGAGATCGTTGAGATCCCTTATCCTTCGGTGGTGGAGATAGTGGACAGCTCGGACGAGGCTCCGTTGGCTTGTCCGGCAGTCCCCTCTTCTAGAGATGAGTTGTTGCCAGGTTCGGCGGAAGTCGGTATCCCGGGGGTTCCTTCCCTGAGTGAGAAGACGTATCTAGCTTTGGCAGGAGAAATGGGGGGGGGGGGGGCGATTGTAGTCGCCGAGGCTCAGGATGAGCCTATCGTCGAAGGGCCTCCTTCGGAGGGATTAAGGAGCGGTGATGTTGGGCCAACAGTGGCGGAGGCTCGAGAGGAGTCTCATGCTAGAGAGCTTCCTCCTAAAGAGGTTGGAGGAGCTGGTGAGAGGATCGAGGCTTCGGTGGAGCCCGTGGGGGAGGAGCAGATGCTGGTGATCGAGGAAGAACCCTTGGACGAGGGGGGAGGACAAGATGAGAATCTTCCAACCGAAGCTTCTCCCACTGAGGCTTTGGGGATGTTGGCGCCTGGGCTGGCTGAGGTATCCGAGGAATCCTAGGTCAGAATTTTGCTAAAGGAGGCCAGGCGGTTGAAGGCTTCTCAGCCTGAGGTGGTCCGGACTGGTCCTTTGGACGTGCAGCCTGGTAGTTTGGACCC
The DNA here is from genome assembly GCA_900491605.1 of Calamus simplicifolius. Taxonomy (NCBI): domain Eukaryota; kingdom Viridiplantae; phylum Streptophyta; class Magnoliopsida; order Arecales; family Arecaceae; genus Calamus; species Calamus simplicifolius. The sequence goes on from UESW01005110.1 coordinate 452,290, forward strand.
GGCCATCGTGGCGGCGTTTGCTGCCCTGATGAGGTCGGCATTGTACCCAAGCACGGGTCCCTCAGCGAATGAGTTCGCAGACCTAGATCTCATCAACGCCGCATTTGGTCAGCGGAATGTGGCAAAGGATGTCCACCTCCTCCCTGAAATCGACAACCCCGCCCTATGGAGCTCGCTATGTCTTACGCCTCCCGGGTGAGTTGCTATTCTAGAGTAATGGATGCCTTCTGGTTGACTTGATTGCACTTTCTTACTTGTGTTTTGTTTCACAGAGCGCTTTGATCACCAGGGTGCTATGCTGGCGCTTGAACCTAGCAACAGGGGCTAGTGTCCAGGCCGAGAGAGTCAGTGCCGAGCTCCGGTTGCGAGCAGAGGCATCTGATAAACTCGAACAAGTTCTGGACGTCGCCAACGAGAACTTGGTGAAGGCGAGGGAATTGCACTAGGCCGCCCTCGACAAAGCGTCCAGACTGAGGCTCGAAGTTAGGGAGCTACGTGGGCTCTGGACGAGGTATGGCGAGGCATGCTCAGAGCTATTGCGGATCAGATCTAGGTATGCTGGAGAAATGAAAACTGTTAAGAAACAGTTTGATGAGAGTCAGGACAGGCTAAGGAAAGATGCTGCAGAGGAGAGGAGTTGCCTGAATAGAATGCTCAGCGAGACGGAGGAGAAGATCCAGCAGCTACAACATTGCATTATTGCCAAGGATGGTAGGATCAAATGGCATCAGGAGAAAATAGCCAAGCTCGACGATGAGCTCTCCCAATCTAGGGAAGAAGCTAATAATAAGAAGTCGAGAATCAATGACCTCAAGGATAGGATCGAGCAGGTCAAGGCCGATAAGCTGAGGGCCTTCGGCGAGGTCGAGGAATTGATCGAGAGAATAGCCCGGCAGGAGGGGGAGGTACGATATCATCTCTTTAACTTCCCTTATTTTCTCATTGTTGCACCGACTAATCCTGTGCTTACAGATGGTGAAGGCAAAACTCGAGAGCCAAAGTCAATTAGAGACCCTGCAAGTAGAGCTGGCGTCGAGTTGCCGGAGGAGCTTGGAGCTCGAAGGCTAGGTCGCTAAGACCGAGAAGCAAGTTGCCTCACTTCGGAGTCAGGTTGCTAAGGCTAAAGGCAACTCGCCTTACTTCGGGGCGAACAGGATGCGACCTGTGCTGAGGCATTCCAGCTCGGCGTGGAGGAGGTTCGAGTCAGGATATCTCGGGAGCACTCAGAATGGGACCTCTCTTTCCTTGAGGTGGAGGGTCATGAGGTGCAGACCCCAGGGACCAAGTTATCAGCATAAACCGAATATGAAGAGGTCTCATATATTGACGTAGATGCCCTTCTGGAGGCTGATGCAACTGTAGACTTGGGTGTGGATGGTCGAAAGGGGGAGAGCCATCCAAGTGACGCAGGGGCGCCCGAAGCTCATCGATTGGCCACCTTCGAAGTGGGTGGACCGAGCCATGTTTCTCCAGTGTCAGCCGCTGATGCCCCTGAGGTCGGGCCTGTGCCTTGATAACTAAGGATAGGTTCGAATTTTGTATTATTATTTTTGTCTTTGTTGGCCATCTATAGAAGACTTCAATGAAATTTAAAATTTTCCTTTGCCTCTATTATGTGCCTTTTTCCTCTTTTTTGCGTTATTTCGAGGATGTTTAATTCGAAGGAGTCCGACAGATCGAAGGGAGTCTGATCCCAAGATGGGGGCACCTCTCGAGCGCCTCGTTGCTATTTATTGATCCTCTTCAGCGAGGGGGCACAACTCTTCATTTTCTGTGAGTGCCCACTGAGGCAGTGACGCATGGCAAGTTTCCACAATAGTGGCGTTGGAGTTGATGGCCCGGGCGATCGAAATACCTGCCAGAAGTAGTTTAAATACGGATGGAGGATGCCATCGTTAATCACTTCTCCTGTTGACCTCCCAAAATTTAGGATAGTAGGATGGCTTCTGAAAATGAAGGGGGGTCTACTGGAGCGCCAGGTAATGGCGATAATGGCCATGGGGGCAGGCCCCTCCACGAGGGGGTCCCCATAGGAGCCGCGTTCCGATAACTATCGACAAGGAGAACCTGTTGTTGATGCTCGCGGGCTGCAACCAACTCCGAAAGATGGTCGAAGAATACTTGGCCATCTCTACGAGGGAGCACGAGCTCCTTCGTCACATCAACAGTCGGCTGGAAGGGCAAGTGGCGACTCTCCAGCAATAAATTGCTATTCTCACCGCCAAGCTAAGTTTGCAGCGTGGAGAGAGCTCGGCAGCGCCCGGTAGAGACGATAAGCTCCAATGATGGCTCGTGTGTCTTTTTCTTTCTTTTTATTTTTCTTTTTATGATGAATAAAAAGAATTTTCGCAACTTTCATGTTCGCTGCCATCTTCGAAATGTTCGTTCTCATCATGTGAGTCTTACGAACGAACCACCCCCTTGGGGGATCTCTGGTGATCTTGTCGAGACTGAGGTATGGCGTCCCCGTTTTAGACGAGGTAAGGGGAACTCATTAGTTCCAGTCGGAGTGTAGTATATCGCTCGGGTTTGCCGAAGCATAAGGAGCGTCCCGTTAGCGTTGGGGCGAGGGTAGCTATCTCAGTTTGGATCGGGGGATAAGAGAATGTTCGGTTTTTACCGAATCAAAATTAGATACCTCGGTTTTTTCCAAAGTAAGGAGACTATCTTGGCTTCGAGTTGAAGCTAAAAGCGATGTCTCGGTTTAGGCTGAAATATAACAGATGGTTCGGCTTCGGGCCGAAGCAGGAGATATCGACCTGGTCTTTGCCGAAGTCACAGGGGCGACGTGTCTTTATTGAGAAGTACTTGGCTTCTGTGCCTTTTTATTGCTCTGCCAGTGCTTTATCTTTTTCAAAGCGAGTTGGCTTTGCGTGGGCGACAAGCATCCGGCTTTCATTGTGGGACGTCTTTTTCAGTGGGGATTTCCAGGTTCGTCCATATCTCGGAGATTTGCAGGCATTTTTTCCGCATTTAAGGCTCCCATTCGAGATCGTGGGGAGATCTTCTGCCTTCCATAATGATCTAAGGGGTGCGCTTGGTATGCTCTGATGTGTATCTTCCTATCTCGATGTGCCACATGGCACCACGACTTTGCCGTTTCGAATTTCAAGGGTTCCTTCCTTAATGGCCGCTCCCACCCGACTGCCTATAAGAAAGGGGGGAGCAGACGGTGCATAAGCACCTTTCAAAGCCTTTTCTCTTCATAACTCAGAGATATGTCCATGGCCTTTTCTTTGAGGCCGAGAGCGGAGATGTCGAGTTGTTTCCCTTTTGGAGGTCGGCCTGACCTAGATAGCTGGGGTGATGAGAAGCTACTGAAGAGCAGATGATCCTCAGAGGAGGTATCCCAAAGGTCATATGGAGAGCGCACGGGTTACCCATAGGGTCATATGGGGAGCGCACGTATGCCTTTCCTATGTGTCCTTTGTGGTTCGTCATGGGGACAACCAGAAATGCAAAGCACATCCAGTCCCCATGGGTTATATGAATTTCCCCTCCCCTCACAGGATGAACTGAAGGACCCAATATGAGGGGAGGTGTCGGTCTGCTAGTACCCTGTCTATGTCTCTGGGTAGTGGCTAGCAGCCCAGCATCCCACTATAGGGGGAAGGAGCCCTCAGCATCGGCATCCACAGGTCTTCGGCCCAATTTGGGTCTTTTGGCTTATCCGTCTGAGGGATCAGCGACTCAACTGGAGTCGTATGATTTCTCTGATTTCTTGGATGCTGCAGCGACACCAAAGGCTGAAGCTGCTTTTTAATTCATTTGTTTTTACTTCCTGCACTGTAGTGCGCTTGTAATACCTCTTCAGAGGTTGTATTTCTCATCGATTAATGGAATAAAGAAAGTTTTTGTTCTTTCTTTTTTCAAATGTCTGCTTTTCCCTTTTGGTGTGACTATGCAGTCTTGTCCGTTTTAGGCTTACCGAGTCATGCTCGGCTCGTAAACCTTCGATTGTGCTTGGGTAGCACTGCCTTCGTTAGGCATTTTCATAGTGTTTGGCCCCCTTCAAAGGAGGCACTGGTCTCTGTTCAAGTTAGAGGGAGGCCTAGGCAACCTTATTGATTCACAAGATAGGCACGGCCCGATAAAAAGGGGCTAAGTAGGTCTTTCCCTAAGGAGGAGAGACTTGCACAACTCTGCTGATGGACAGAGACAGGATTGCTTACTTGCGCCGAAGTATGATAAGATGTATCAGTTGTGCTAAAATGTCTGAGAAATCATCCGGCCTTACTGTTACTACAGAATCGCCGGGGCCACTTGGCTTTGTCCAAGGCTTCAAAGATTAATAAGAAATTTCATTCGGCTTTGGCCGAGGGTTCTGATATGTCACTTGGTCTTGGCTGAGGTTTCTGTTAATAAGAGTTGCACTTCGGCTTTGACCGAGGATTTTGATAATAAGAGATGCACTTCGGCTCTGGCCGAGGCTTTGGGGAGCCATTCGGGCATGACGAGGCTTTGGGAAGCTACTCAAGTATGACAAGGCTTTAGGAACCGTAGAGTGTATACCTGGTGGCGCCATAGTGCGGGGAACATTGCTCGGCCATGCCGAAGTTCAGAGAATGTTTGGAGATCACTCGGTTTGGCCGGAGCTCGTAAGCTGCCCGAATTCGACCAAGGCTTTTACGCCGTTTGGCCCAGCCGGGGCTTTTAAGCTGCCCGAATCTGGCCAAAGGCTTGCAGATCACTTGGCTCCCAGCTGAGGTACGGAGATTTAGCTTGGCCCCCGGGCATACCGAGAGTGCTCGGCCATACCGAGTCTTTGTGGAATAGGACTCGGTCCAGCCGAGGTACGGAGATTTAGCTTGGCCCCCGGGCATACGGGGAGTGCTCGGCCATACCGAGTCTTTGTGGAATAGGACTTGGCCCAGTCGAGGTACGAAGATTTAGCTTGGCCCTCGAGCATACCGGAAGTGCTCGACCATACTCGGCCATACCGAGTCTTTGTGGAATAGGACTCGGCCCAGCCGAGGTACGAAAATTTAGCTTGGCCCCTGGTTGTACCGGGAGTGCTCGGCCATACCGAGTCTTTATGGAATAGGACTCGGCTCAGCCAAGGTATGGAGATTTAGCTTGGCCCTCAGGCATACAGGAGTGCTCGACTATACCGAGTCTTTGTGGAATAGGACTCGGCCTAGCCAAGGCACGGAGATTTAGCTTGGCCCCCGGGTGTATCGGGAGTGCTTGGCCATACCGAGTCTTTGTGGAATAGGACTCGGCCCAGCCAAGGTACAGAGATTTAGCTTGGCCCCCGGGCGTACCGGGAGTGCTCGGCCATACCGAGTCTTTGTGGAATAGGACTCGGCCCAGCCAAGGTATGAAGATTTAGCTTGGCCCCCAGGCGTACTGGGAGTGCTCGGCCATACCGAGTCTTTGTGGAATAGGACTTGTTCTAGTCGAGGTATGGAGATTTAGCTTGGCCCCCGGGCGTACCGGGAGTGCTCGGCCATACCAAGTCTTTGTGGAATAGGACTGAGGTACAGAGATTTAGCTTGGCCCCTGGGCGTACCGGGAGTGCTCGGCCATACCGAGTCTTTGTGGAATAGGACTTGGCCCAGCCAAGGTACGGAGATTTAGCTTGGCCTCTGGGCATACCGGGAGTGCTCAGCCATACCGAGTCTTTGTGGAATAGGACTCGGCCCAGCCAAGGTACGGAGATTTTCTCCTTAAGGAGGCAGCTCGGTCGTGCTGAGAATTGGTAAATAGCATCTTTTTTTCATTATGACTTTTCGAAAAAATGATTGTAGCGACCATGCTGCAGATCATAGAAACAAGATGCCAATATGTAAACGGGACAAGTCTATAGAAAGCGTACCCTACTAGTGGTATATGCGGAGATTGTCTGAATTCCATGTCCGGGGAATAGATTTTCCATTCAGATCTGGGAGCTTGTAGGTATCGGGCCCGATGACTTCCGCCACTTGATAGAGGCCTTCCTAGTTTGGAGACAACTTTCCTTGTTCCAGTGGTTTGGAGACGGATGCTTTCCGGAGGATAAGATCGCCGGACGAGAAAGATTTCCCTTTGACTCTGGAGGAGTGATAGCGAGCCACTCTTTGTTGATAGGCAGCTACTATGATCCGAGCTTTCTCTTTGATCTCCTCCACCAGGTCGAGGTTGGTGCGGAGCTGCTCGTCGTTAGCCTCCTCTGAGTAACTCTCCACCTGTGGAGAGGGGAGTCCTATCTCCATGGGGATGATGGCTTCCGTGCCAAAGGCCATCCGGAACGGGGTCTCGCCTATGGAAACTCTCTAGGTGGTGCGGTGGGCCCATAGGACGTGGTGAAGTTCGTCTGCCCATCTGCCTCGGGCTCTGACAAGCCGAGCCTTGATCCCTTGAAGCAGGTCCGATTAGTTACTTCAGCTTCTCTGTTGGCTTGCGGATACTCGACTGATGTGAGGCGGTGATAAATTCCATGCTCCTTACAGAACTCTCAGAACTTAGGGTTATCAAACTGCTTACTATTGTCGGTGATGATGGTATGCGGGAGGCCAAAGCGACAAATAATGGATCTCCATACGAAGTCCTTAGTATTGGCCCAGATGGCAACCCAATAGGGGAGGGGGGGTGAATTGGGTTCTTAAAAAATTTAATCTTTTAAAAAACTATGTGCTTTGGAATAAATGAGATTAAGTGCAGGATAAATATTAAGCACAAATAAAGAGATAGAGCGAGAGACTCAAAACACGACAAACACAAGGATTTTATAGTGGTTCGGTGTATCCAACACCTACGTCCACTCCCAAGTATCACTTGGGTCCACACTATAATCTACTTGATTACAGCCGAGTTGTTTTACAAGCTCACAACTCAAAACTTATTGTTTCTCCTGGGATTACAACGAACCCAGCTGGTTTTCTAGGCTCACCAGCATAAAACCCAACCACAAGCTATCCTTAGCTTGTACCGAGGTATACTACCTCCACTAATTCAATTCCTTGATTGAACTAGCCAACAACTATAAAAAATAGAGTTTACAATATAAGATAGCTCCTTAAGTGAGCAAATATGCAATTAAATAAACAAGGGTAAGAAAAGCCTGTTTGAAGCGAATTTGATTTGAGCTTTTCTTCTTTTCCTCTTCTCCTTTGAAATGTTGAATCAGGCCTCAGCTCAGATTCTTCACAAAGATTGCAGTTGAGAAGTTGAAAAATTAGGGCTTTTGCTTTCTTTTTCTTCACTTGGAAAATCCTTCGATTTTGAACTTGAATGCCTTGGACTTCTCTTTGGACTCTCTTGGATTGATTGATGTAAGCTTTGAGTCTTTCCTTTTGATTTTTCTCAAGATTTTTAGATTTTTCACAAAATATTTCCTTTTTCTTTTTCTATTTTTCCTCTCTTTTCCACACTTTCAAACGGACGGTTTTTCTCCTTTTTATAGATCTTCTTAATCCAAGTTTTAGGTGGAAAATATAGCCGTTGGAGATGTTTGGATTCTTCTACACACAAAGAAAATAGCCGTTAGAGGTTAGGTGAAAAGAAATTTTACCGTTAAAGTATGTTCTGACAGATGAAAAATCCATTCCTGACAGGTTGGAGTCGGCTCCAACTTTTCAGGTGTCGACTCCAAGTCGGGTGTTCAAAAATAGTAAAGAAAAAGTTGTTGGGGAGTCAGCTTCGAGAAAGGTAAGTGTCGGCTCGTTGCTTTCGGGAGTCAGCTCTAGAAACTATAAGTGTCGGCTCCAGAAAAGTCCATAAAACATGCTCTCTATTCTCAGGTTAGAGTCGGCTCTAGAAACTCAGGTGTCGGCTCCCGAAATCTTAGGTGTCGGCTCTTGAATTCTAGGTGTCGGCTTCAGAAATTGAAACAGAATGCACTTCTCTGTATCTCAGGTTGGAGTCGGCTCCGAAACCTTGGGTGTCAACTCCAGGCCGTGCCAAAATCTTAGAAACCTTCTGATATGCCTTGGGGTCAGCTCCTGACTATTTGGGTGTTGACTCCAGGCTCTGAACTTTGAAAGTTTCTTTAAAACATTGATTCAAAACATGTTTCTTTATCCATTTTAATTGATCAAACATTTTTAATCCCTGAAACACTTGTTAAATCTATTAGAAACAAAATGAATATACTCAAGTCTTTTATTAATCATCAAAATCAATAATTGGGTCAACACTTAGCCCGAGCTTCGGTTATCTGGGCAACTGCCTCGGCCTCGACCCACTTGGTGAAGTAGTCAATGGTGACAAATAAGAACTTTCTCTGTCTTGTGGCGAGGGAAAACGGGCCAAGGATGTCCATCCCTCACTTAGCAAAGGGCCAAGAGGAGGAAATAGGGACCAAGTTGGCGAAGGGGAGCCTTTGAATATTAGAATGTCTCTGACAAGGGTCGCAAGCTCGGACGAGAACGTCAGCATCCTTTTGCATGGTGGGCCAATAATACCTCTGGCGCAGCACCTTGTGGCATAAGTATCAGCTCCCAAGATGGTTGCCACAAATTCCCTCATGCACTTTCCGAAGAGCATAATCAGCCTCAGATGGGCGAAGGCATTTAAGCAGCGGCATGGAGAAGGACCGCTTATACAGTTGGTCATCAATCAGCACATAATGGGTGGCCTACAATTTCAGCTTTCTTGCTTCCTTTCGGTCGGCTGGGAGCAACCCTTCTTTAAGATACTTAAATATGGGGTCAAACCAGGATGGTTCGACCTCGACCTGCATCACTCGGTTAGCCTCCGCGATGTTGGGCTTTTCCATAATCTCTAGGGGAAACTTCTGCTCGGAATCCATCAATTCCATGGTTGCCAGTCGGGACAATAGGTCGGCGCGTGCATTATCAGATCTTGGGATCTAAATGATTTCAAACTCGGAGAAATGGGAAAGTAAGTTCTGCACCTCTTGAAGATACCGAATCATGTTCGGCTCCCGGGCCTTGAACTTGCCCCGCACGTGACCGGCCACCAACTGAGAGTCGGTAAAGGCATTCAGCTTCTTCACTTTAAGGTCATGGGCAATTCGGAGTCCAGTGAGCAGAGCTTTATACTCGGCTTCATTATTAGAGGGTGGGAAGGAGAAGCAGACGCCGTATTCAAAGGTCGCCCCCTCAGGGCTGGTAAGGATTAAGCCAGCACCAGAGCCATTGGCATTAGATGATCCGTCAATGTGGAGCAACCACAGGGCATTAGATCTCGGATGCTCAAAGGAGTTCGGAGTGGAGCCATCCTCGGGGATAGTACATTCGAGGAGGAAATCAGCTAGAACTTGGGCTTTGATGGCCGGGCGAGGTTGGTATCGGATGTCATGCTCGCTTAGCTCGATGGCCCATTTGGTCATTCTCCCTGATGTCTTCGAATGATGGACCACTGCTTTGATGGGTTGGTCGATCAGGACCGTCACAAAATGTGCTTGGAAATACGATCGCAGCTTCTGGACCAACGTCATCAGGGCTAAAACCAACTTCTCAATCCGGGTGTACCTTGTCTCGGCGTCTCGGAGCAGTTTGCTGACATAATAGATTGGCTTTTTGGTCTTATTCTCTTCTCTGACCAATACTGAGTCAATGGTGCATTCTGAAATTGCTAAGTACAAGAACAATATTTCCCCTGGATTCGGACTGCTAAGGAGGGGTGGAGAGCCGAGATACATTTTGAGGCCCTCGAACGATTTCTGACACTCGGGAGACCATTGAAAATTCTTAGCTAATCGGAGAGCTTTGAAGAAAGGAAGGCATCTCTCGGCTGACCGAGCCACGAAGTGGTTGAGGGCCGCGATCCTCCCAGTCAAGCGCTGGACTTCCTTGACGGACGCTGGAGGCGCCATTTGCTGAAGGGCCTGGATCTTCTGCGGATTGGCCTCAATGCCTCGTTGGGAAATCATCAAGCCTAGAAACTTTTCATAATTGACACTGAAGGCGCACTTAGTCAGGTTGAGCTTCATTCGATATTTTCAGAGCATCGCGAAGCTCTCCGAGAGATCCTCAATGTGCTGGGATGCTTCTTTGTTTTTGACCAGCATGTCGTCGACGTACACCTCCATGTTACGGCCGATCTACTCCTTAAAGACCTTGTTAACTAGCCTTGGTAAGTAGCACATGCATTTTTCAAACCGAAAGGCATGACACGGTAACAATAAGTACCTCGGTCGGTTATAAAGGCGGTCTTCTCTTCATCCTCGGACGCCATTCGGATTTGGTTGTAGCCCGAATAGGCGTCCATGAAGGCCAGCATCTGGTGACCCGAAGTAGCGTCTACAAGCTGGTCGATCCAAGGGAGAGGGAAGCTGTCCTTCGGGCATGCTTTGTTGAGATCGATGAAGTCGATGCAGATCCACCACTTGCCGTTCAACTTTTTCACCATAACAACATTTGATAGCCAGCTAGGATAGTTTACCTCCCAAATGAAATTCGCCTTGATAAGCTTGTCGACTTCTTCCTCAATAGCCTTCTGTCGCTCAGGGGAGAAGCTCCTTTTCTTCTGCTTAATGGGCCGGGACATCTCGTCCACATTGAGATGATGGACGAAAACGTCTGGGCTGATCCTCGGCACATCAGAAGCGGACCAGGCGAAGGCATTAGTATTCTTTCAAAGAAAGTTGATCAGCTCTAGCCGAGGTTTCCCTTTCAGTAGCGACCCGATCTTTATAGTTCGGTTGGGCTGGGCTTCGTTCAGCGGTATCTCCTCTAGCTCTTCGGCTAGCTCTCCTCATTGCTCGGCAAAATCCTCTCGAGCATCCAGCCCATCAACCTTGGGCAGTTTGGACTGAAGGCTGGTGACGAAGCATTGCTGAGCCATAGCCTGGCTCCCTCGAACTACACCAACTCCCCATTCGGTAGGGAACTTCATGACTATATGCGAGATGGAGACAGCAGCTCCAAGGGACATTAGGCCGAGTCTCCCAAAGATTGCATTGTAGGGCGACCGAAGCTTGGTCACCAGGAAATCTGTGTGAACAGTGGCAATACAGGGCCAAGTTCCTGCTCGGACCGTCAAGGTCACGACCCCCTCTGGGATAATAACATCACCGGTGAACCCCATTAGGGTGGAGTCCATGGCTCGGAGACTCTCCATGAGCAGTTTCATCTTCGCAAACACATCGAGGTACAGAACATTGACAGAGCTCCCACTATCAATAAGAATCCGGCTTACATCATAATTGTTTAGATTAAGAGATACAACCAACGCATCATCATACGAGAACTGTATCTTCTGGAGGTCATCATCAGAGAAGGAGAGCTCATCAGTCCGTGCTCTCTTTGGTGCCAAATCTTCTTCATTATCCCGTCGGCCCGACAGACTACCAACTGCCTCGATCACATTGATGTGGCCAACAACTGAAGGATTTGGAGGAGGAGGCTGCTGAGGCTCGGGCTGGCAGTCACCCCCATTTCTTGGCTCAGGCGCTCCTCTGAATTGGTTCAGTCTGCCCCGCTGGATGAGCCTCTCAATTTCATTCTTCAGCTGCCAATCTGCCCCACTGGATGAGCCATGATCCTGATAGTAGCGACAGTACTTTGTAGGGTCTTTCAGAGTCGTATTCCCTCGGAGAGGAGGCGGTCGAGGGAGTTGGCACTCTATCTCCATGAAGATCTGCACCCTCGGGGCAGTGAGCGAGGTGAACTGGTTAAACCTCCTAGGCGGGATTCGGGTGTAGTTCCTCGGCGGCGGCGGAGGAACCCTTTGGCAGCGAGGTGGGCTCAGTTGACAGATAGATCGGTATTTGTCCGAGCCCTTGGACTCCTTCTTCCTTGCCAGCTCGGCGCGGGCAGTCCTCCACGATTCCTCGACTCTGGCATACTTGTCCGCCAGGGCCATCATATCAGAGAGGTTCGGAGGGTAACTGACCTCCAACGCTAGGTAGAAGTCACTCTCCTTTAACACTCCGCCTGCTAGGGCGAACATGGCCACCTTATGGTTAAGGTGATCCACTTCCAACACGGCCGTGTTAAAACGACTGAGATAGTTCTTCAAGGATTCCCTCTCTCTCTGCTTAACCTCGGAGAGGGAATCAGATCTCCGCCGGTGACGGTGGCTGCTGATGAACAGGCTGATGAAGAGGCGACTCAGCTCGTCGAATGAACGAACGGAACCTGGTTTTAAGGCATTAAACCAGGTTTGAGCGGACCCTCTAAGGGTGGAGGGGAAGGCGCGGCAGAGAATCGCATCTGATGCCCCATGGAATATCATGATCGATCGGAAGCTACTGAGGTGGTCGTCGGGATCGGAGGATCCGTGATAAGGTTCGATGGCGGACAGCTTGACATGGGAGGGAATCACTTTCCCCATGATCTTCTTGGAGAAGGGGATGCCCTACTCTGCCTTATGCTGAAGCGGATGGGCCTGCTTGGCAGCGTCCAACTCATGGTGCATCTCCCGGATCTGTCGGCGGATCTCCTCTTCGGGCATAGCAGGAGGGGCTGGGCGAGGAGAATGCGGAGACGGTGTTGAGTCATGGTGAGAGAACACCGGAGAGAGGGATCGGGCCCGTCGAGATCTATGAAGATCCTTGTCGTAGACCCCTTGCGGGGTTGGCCCAGCTCCCTTAGGACGACGAGGGGGGTCCACGACTCCATGAGGACCGGATGAAGAGATTGCTGGGGGAATGGGGGACACGGCCTCCTCAGGAAGGTGCGGATCAGGAGCAGCTAGATGGGAAGTTGGACGGGGAGCTTCATGGCGTCCTTGAATCATATAGGTCAGAACTTGGACCTGCTGAACCAGTGTGGCAAACTGGTCCTGGGTCACTGGGGCCGCTGGTGGCAATGGAGTCTCAACTGGTGGTGGCGGTGGCGCCACACTGCTCACCAGATCAGGTCTTTGAGAGGCGACCTGGTCCCGGGCTTCAGAAGTAGCCCTTCTTCGATTGGTCATTGGAGGGGTTCTCTTCAAGATCGAGATCCTTATCTCCTTTTTTTTTCAAGTTTATGGGACTTGAGGGCCCTTCATCTAGCGCCAATTTGTTGTTGCTGGAATCTGTCCTCCGACTCGGGCGCGATCGAGCTTCAGATTGGGCTCCCTCCTAGGCGGACCTGCAAAATAGTCCTCATGCGAGAGGCGTTGGGGGTGGCCCTCTGCAGAAGACCCTCCGATGCTCAAGTCAATGAAGATCAACAATGAACAAATATGGAGAGAAGGCTCTCGCTGAAGAGTCCATCCAGGGTGGCCTTTTGGGAGCTCTGAGCAGAGCTTTAATGGCGGAAAGGGGTGAGCAAAGATAGAGTGAGAGTAGTGCTGAGAATGCATCAGGAATGCCTTACTTGAGAGAATCTAGGACTGTGCTATTTATAGGCGATCACCTAATTCTTTGAGCGTGTCATAGGAGGTCTGAAAGTTGTTAGGATTCGAGGCTGATTCGAATCAGGCTGTTGTAAGGCCAGTGGGATCCGTATCTTGTTAGTTAGAGGATCGACAGCCGAGAGGGCTATCCGGCACTTTGAGATTCAGCGATCATATAGGCTCTAGGCCATTTCTGGTAGTATATGCATGATTGCCTATGTGGATCCTTGTTCGGTCATCATGGTTCCGCAGAGGTAGGTGGCTGAGTGCCTCGGTCGGGCAAAGGCACAGAGAACGGCCTGATCCACCGAAGTATGGAAAGGCTTGGTTTGCCGAGGTATCTGATGACTCAGTCCACCGAGGTATGATAAAGGAGTAAGCTGGGCGTAAGGATGGTTTGATTCCGCAGAGGTATGGATATCGCTCGGGTAGGCCGAGTTATGGACCGCTCGGGCTTGGGCCGAGAGATATGGATCGCTCAAGCTAGGGCCGAGAGATAGGGATCGCTCGGACTAGGACCGAGACAAATGGATCGCTCGGGCTGGAGCCGAGAGATAGGGATCGCTCAGACTAAAACCGAGACATATGGATCGCTCGGTCTAGGACCGAGACATAGGGATCGCTCGGCCTAGGACCAAGACATAGGGATCGCTCGGACTGGGGCCGAGAGATAGGGATAGCTCTGCTAGTGAGGCATAGAGATGTAATCCGCACCCGAGGAATCCTTGGTTCGCCGAGGGGCTAAGGTGCCTCGATCCACCGAGGTACAATGGTTGGTTCATTTCTTACGGACACCGCGCAGCGAGTTGGAGTCAGGGCTGATCCTAACCCCTTGCATGATTATCATGCAATGGCGATTTTATCCCTCAACAATAAGATAGTGATCTTTAGGGATTTATGATAAGTATGAAATATTTTATAACAAAATATTTAAATATTTATCTTATCATTATCTGTTATGATAAATTTATTTTCATTACATTAAAAATCCTAATTGGTCTCTATCATAACATCCCTAACATGATAACATGTCAAAATTTAAAATTTTAATTTTAATCTTGATTATTATGTTATCATGACATAATTATTTTAGATTTTAATCACGTTATTTATCATGTCAAAATTAAATTCTAAACATGATATGTTAAATTTCAGCCTTTATGATTATGCCACATATAAATCATAATTTTTAATTTTTAACATGATCAAATCTAAATAATTCACATTTATTATCATATAATAAACTTATTAAATATTTAATCTTCATAAATATAATTATTTCAGATTTTAATCTTGTTATTATCAAAATTAAATTCTAAACATGATATGTTAAATTTCAGCCTTTATGATTATGTCACACATAAATCATAATTTTTAATTTTTAACATGATCAAATTTAAATAATTCATGTTTATTATCATATAATAAACTTATTAAATATTTAATCTTCATCAATATATTATTTCAGATTTTAATCATGCTATTTATCATGTCAAAATTAAATTCTAAACATGATATATTAAATTTCTGCCTTTATGATTATGTCACACATAAATCATAATTTTTAATTTTTAACATGATCAAATCTAAATAATTCACATTTATTATCATATAATAAACTTATTAAATATTTAATCTTCATCAATATAATTATTTCAGATTTTAATCATGTTATTTATCATGTCAAAATTAAATTCTAAATATGATATGTTAAATTTCAACCTTTATGATTATGTCACACATAAATCATAATTTTTAATTTTTAACATGATTAAATCTAAATAATTCATATTTATTATCATATAATAAACTTATTAAATATTTAATCTTCATCATATGGCAATATTTATATTTTACATCGCATGTAAAATTTAGATCTATGTATATAAAAACTAGAACTCAGGTAATCTATCAAATTAACTGAATTTGAAGCCTGAGGTGGCTCTGATACCACTGATGGAAAACCCTTTTCTCTAACCAACTTTGGCTCTAAGCCTCCATTGTCGCACGGTCATGGGCCCTGGACCCATGTCACCCGTAAATGGTACCTATCAGACCAGCCGAAGATCAGATATGTCGGTTCGCCGACACCAATGGGCGGAGAGCCTGCTTCGATGAAACGGTCACCAGTGAGAGTTCCCATTGATGCTATGCCTGACCGTACATGTCAATTGGCTCTTATACCACTTGTTGGAAAACCCTTTTCTTAACAAGCTTTGGCCCTAAGCCTCCATTGTCGCACGGTCATGGGCCCTAGACCCATGTCACTCGACAATGGTACCTATTAGACTAGCCGACGACCGGATCTGCCGGTCCGCCGACACCAATGGGCGGAGACCCTTTTTCCTAACAAGCTTTGGCCTAAGCCTCCATTGTCGCACGGTCATGGGCCCTAGACCCATGTCACCCGACAATGGTACCTATCAGACCAGCCGACGATCGGATCTGCTGGTCCGCCAACACCAATGGATGGAGAGCCTTACTTCGATGACACAGTCACCAGTGAGAGTTCCCATTGATGCTCTGTCTGACCGTACAGGTCAACTGGCTCTGATACCATGATGGGAATTTTGTATGTTTTTATATGAATCAAATTCATATAACACACGGAAGATAAAAATAAATACGAATTTAATTCCCAAAGCCCAAGATCCTCAGGAAACAAATTCAGTTAACAAGAAATAATATATGATTTAATAATAGATCATACATGTGTTCTTTATTAGGGATGAAGCCGGTAAACGATTTACCACTAGCCGTCCATGCATCCGGCCGCTAATGGTGATCCATGCGGAGATCTTTAGATGATGACCTCTCAGAATTGGATGATAACCTTCTTGCGAGAGATACTAGCGCATCTTTTCTTTTCAATTGATTTCCCAAATCAAGAGAGAGAACAATTTCTTGATCAAGATCAAATCTTGATCAATCAAGAGAGAAAATATTTCTTGGATCAAATATTGATATATCAAAGAAAATAATTTCTTGATCAAGATCAAATCTTGATCAATCAAGAAAGAAAAGATTTCTTGATCAAGATCAAATCTTGATCAACCAAGAAGAGAGAGAAAGCCTTCCTTTAACAACCCAGAAAGAGGGACGTGAGAGAGAGGAGCTTTCAACCCTTCAAGAGAGAGAAAGACATCCTTGAGAGAGAAAGGACATTTTAGAGAGAGAAAGTAGATGTTAGGCATCCAAAGAGAGAAAAAGGAGGAGTCAGGCATATCTCTCGAAGGGGGTATCTCTCCCTTTTTATACATGGAGGTTGTATGGTTCCATAAAAAGAGGATTTTATTTCAACCACCTAACCATTCAACCATATCAGGTTGATAACAAATTATCCTAACAAATTTAGGATATTTGTTATAACATATTATTCTAACAAATTTAGGATATTTGCTATCATGATAATGTTAGGATTATAACCACCAAATCACATCCCTAAAAATTAGGAAATTGGTTATCCCATGAAACCAACATCGCAACCTTGAATTCGGCTTCATGAGGATGCCCCAAATCATGGGGTTCCTCCTCCACGATGTGGAGATGGGTCATGTCCATTACATGGGCATGGATCCATCCTCCATGTGGCACGATCTCAACCCTCAGTTTAATTGGATTTTCACGAATCAAATCATGCCATCATATGGATCCAATTAAATATCATATTATTAATCTCAATTAATTTAAGCCATTCATCACATGGATCAAGCCTAATTAATGGATTTCATATGTACATCTCATGTACAAAAGGTCTCTCTCTTGAACATAAAATTCTTTTCTCTATGATGAATCTGATTCATCAATTTCATGTTCTCTCATTAAGATTGAGTCAAACCCAATCCTAATTAATTGGTTATCTAATTTGAATTAAGTCCAACTTAATTCCCATTTTAACTTCATCCAAAATCTTCTTAATGCGTGTGACCCATTAGGTCCCTTGACACGTTGGTAATAATCATGTCCCTAATATTGACCCTAAGGATGACTTGATCAACACCTTGTCCAAGTCAATTCTTTAACCAAATAAACTCTTTGATTAAGTCAAAGAATCCATGATTATAGATCATGAGTGGCCTCTAGCAAAGCATCATGACCACCCAAGTGTTAAGGGTTTGTTGACGTGGTCATCAACACCTATCCATGAACGGTTACCATACGATTCAATCCCTTCGTCACATATCCTAGATCAATCAGTGGTATGGAATGTGTCAACCATGTAATTGATCTTTGTTTACTTGATATCAAAAAAATTGACTCATATGAATTAGAACTTTGAAACCATTTCGAATTCCAACTCAACCTTGTAAGGATTTAATAGTCAATTTAATCCATCAAGTGGCCGTGGGACATAACCCTTTCTATCAAGGGAGATGAATCCTGTCTTGATCAAACACCACCTTCATGTGCTTCATATCATACCCAATCGACACCATATTTGCCACCCGTGGCTAGAGCGACGTTTGCATGTCATCAAAGCATGATATTCCACACATGAGGTGCAATGAAGATCTCAAGTCAAAGGATCACTCGCACCACCGTCATCAAAGATCAACCATCGACACTATATAGAATATCCATATGGGATCTCTGTGCAGGTCATCCAATGCATCGTTACAATAACGAACATCCACACACCATATTCAAGTATCTTCATACTTCAGCTTGCAAGATCAGATGCTCACCACAAGGGTGAAGATATGCAATGTGTGCTAGTCTCAATGGCGTTCGACAGTATCCAATCCTGTCTACGCATCGACTAGGGAAGTTTAAAGAATCGAACCATAATGTGCAATTTTGGATCTCATAATTTGTAATCTCTATTACAACTTCCATATGCACAGTTCGCATTCTTTTAAACTTTATCTCACAGGTTAAATATATCTAATATATATATATATATATATATATATATACATTCGGATAGATAAATATACCAATAAATTTGATTTGCATTCATAAAGTAATGTGTACAAACTAACATATAATCTGATTGGATCTATAGCACACACTAACATAGCGAGGTTCAAGTAATTCAGACATATTAGATTTCTGATATCAGTCTTTGTAAATAATTTAACTTAATTTTATCGATAATCATATTGCAACATAAAAACACAACTTTAAAAGTTTAGAAAATTAATAAATTAAAAAAATTAAGTCGGGCATAATTTCCCCAGTATTGCCTAAGATTTATGCGATCGCGCCATGCATCTAGCCTTATTAACGAATTGGAATGTGACAAGTTGACTACAGAATTAGCCCATGACATCAAGCCCTTGTAGTGCAGGCAGGATCATGCTGGATCGATCAAAAGCAACCACAGCCTATGGTGCCACCATAAGAAACTGTACAAGATCATATACCAGATCAATATAGCCTTAAAAACTTTGAGTCTACGTTAGTAACCGATGAATTTAAATTATAAACTTTTTATTTTTTTTCACTGAACAAGCTTCATTGGTGCAGAACATCTAAATGAATTTTCTGAGTTATTTTTATGGTTTGCTGCGGGATTACTCATTAAAATTTCCACGTGCAGATGAATTTGAAAGCTTTACTATATAGACTGCTCATATGGTCAACTACTCCAACCAACCAAGTGTTGGGTAATGGGACTCAATACCCTAATGGGCCTTGAAAGCCTATTACTTCTCTTTGTGTATGAATAAAAAATTATGAGGACATTTAGTCCCATATTAAAAAAAACAAGAAAGAAATATTCACTTATATGAAAACCTTTTCCTTGAAGCTTAAGTTCTTTAGGCTCACAAGTGGAGAGCTTGAGGGTGACCGTAGCACATAAGTCAATGTTTCGATTTGATACGCCAATTGAAACGGCATATCAAAGCCGTGCAGCCACCTATCTGATAACGCGATCATCAGATCAAAGGCATCCTATAAATAGAACCCTAGACCCATGCATTTTATTAATTCCGAATTGAGTCCAATCAAATTCAATTCAATCCTTTCATCTTTTAGACATTTACATACTTTCCTAAGGGCACTATAGCAATAGTGCATTAAAACGAGAGTAGCATTCTTGGTTCGAAAATTTTTGATGAATTGTAGTGCTGCTTTCATCAAAAGAAGACTATTGTATCCTGCGAGATAATCGTCATACTGATCGTAAGCACCATTGTGGGGCGAAATTATCTTAAGAATATATAGTATAATTCTAAACTCAGTCTTATCAATTAGATAGCCATTATCTGCATCCAACACCAAGTTTCCTCAAAAAAGCCACTATCTGTTTTACAACATGATAAAAGCGTTCCAAAACCTCCATCAATGTCAGCTGCACTTCACGCTAGCATAGAAAAGTCTAAATAGTCATGAAACTCTAGTGATGCAGCTAATAAAAGAAGGCAGATGAAACTTGCTCTAGCTTGCATCATTTATGTAGATGCAACAGATTTAGTGAGGCATTCACAATTTCTTAGCCAAAAAATCATCTCAAAAACTACTACCCAAGTTGGGATAAATAATTGAGTCTACCGGAGTGCTAAAAACATGTCTAATGTAATCAAACTTAGCCAATATTAGAACCACTTGGTGCTTATGCTAGGAAATTGCCCCTGGTTTGAAGCCTGATGGTGGTAATCCCACAGTCCCTAGTTTTAAGAAAAGGAAAAGAAAATAAAAAAGAAAAAAGAAAAGAAAGAAAGATATGCATGCTAGAATCTAAATATTGATTTGAGTAAATTCTATACACTAAATTCAATAGAGCCATATGTAGGAATTTTATAGCATCACATACGTGTAATTTAAAAATATCAACATAATAACAAAATAAAGTACATTATTGTACCTCTTTGCACCATAATTTATGTAAAATCTGAAGCACTCTCATCAGAAATGCTAGGGCTAGATCTTCTTTTTCTTGCTCCTCGTCCATAGGCGTTCTTGATGAAGAAAGCCAATCACATCATAGGTTAATATTGGGTTGGCACTCAAGATATTTGGTTTCTAAATAATTAAATTTATGGAGAGGTAATGCCAATTCAGAAATAATTTATTATAGGGATTCTAGAACAGGGACCATTGAATGTGATATGCTCTCTGACTCAAAATATAAGCAAGTGTAGGTTATTTTAGGTGCACAGTGTCAAGAATTGATGTGGTTTAAGAGTAATTTAATGCCAATTTAGGGCATCCTATAATTGGATTCCCAAGTCAAAATAAGAATCTATGGGAGGTTTATGTAATATAATAGTTCACAAAGTTTTTTTTGTATGCATAGCAAGTTTATCAACACATACAAAAAGAAGAAGAAAATCCTATAATATATTATTTATTGACTTATTGCATATTTTTCCTCTGAAAATTACTATATTCACATAAGCACCCAAATATAGTTTATTTTTGTATGCATGCCCTTTCTAATAAATTTTTGATGATGCCATTAATAAATAACCAATTTAATAACATATTACTCTTCATACTCCTAAAAAGTTAATTGTAATTTTCTTACAAGAACTATATTTTTAAATAAATTTATCATGGATTTATGTAAAAGGATAATAATTTTCTTTTATACTTGAAATAATTATTCAAAACTTGAATGGGAGTGTATCCATGTAAAAACAAGACGTTTGAAAGATATTTATGCAAGTTAAAATTTTTGAGGATAAATGTACAATAAATTATATTTGTAAATGTATGCATGTAAAAAAAATTATTATTTATTTAGGCTAAAATATACTTTTGATCCTCAAACTTTTAGCTATATATTATAATTTAGTCCCTTATATTTTAAGAATGTTTTACTTTTAATGTCTAGTTAGTTAAAATTAGTGGAATAACTCATCCTAATGCAAACATGTAGATTGGTTGGCAATATGATATTAGTTGTTTTATCAATTTTAGTTGGCAACGAAAGATGAAATGTTAGAAATGTAATATTTTAAAATATAAAGAGTTTTTTTTTTTTTTTTTTTTTTTTGAGGATCAAAATGAATTCTGAACCAAACCGGACTAAGGTGCTTGCATGACCATGGCCTCGTAAAATAATGGTTGGAGTAGGTGACCATCTCCCTAAATGAACTTGCCTAAACTAATTTATAAACCTTAAATAATAGAATACCAACATAGCGCATGAAGACAATGACGTGTGAAAAACAAAGGCTATTTTTTTTCCCTGGCAGAAAATAGGAATAGGAGAGTCCAAGTGAACCAAAAATAGCATGCAGTGATAAGGTTTGAACTAGACGGTGCTCTTGCACGCTATCTTTTTTGTTGGTCCTGGTGTCATCCATCGATGCAGTCATGGACTCTTTGCATGCTGCCAATCTAATTTCTGTCCAGCTGCAAGGTTTCCTCCAAGTCCACGAGTTGGTGGATCTGGTTTTTAAGTACCAAGACAGAATGCCATCAATAAGCTTCTTTATCTACCTCACCTTGGTCTGGCCCATTGACCTGAACCAGTGTAGGAAACTAGTCTTTTATATATATTCTGGGTTCTGAATTTGTCAACCTATTTGAGTCCCTTCAAAACAAGTAACTTTTATATATATATATATATATATATATATATAGAGAGAGAGAGAGAGAGAGAGAGACTGCATACGAGCTCATGATATTTATAGCTTGGATTTAGCTTTGAACCTTACATATATTAGCACTCGAAGAAAGGGAGTTAAAGCTTGTGAGGACAAGTATTTGTCCAACTATATATACGGAAAAGATTTTAATACCTGTGCATTAAACTTAAATAATATTTACTTGATTCTTTTTTTGAATAAACTTATAAGTTATTATAAAATATAACCATAATCTCATCTCCATTTTCATTTACATTATTCGTCTTATAAATATTTCTTTTACCACGTTTCCACATCCAGTTTCATGAGAAAAGCTTCTGCCTTTTTGTGCGCCTTGAGCCAGTGTACTCTAATCGGGGACTGCCGCTAGTCCCACTCTCAAGGAGCCACCATGGATGACCTCTCCCTCTCTCTCTCTCTCTCTCTCTCTCTCTTTTTGTCCTCTACTCCCATATTTTCCGGATTTCTTCTTTTTCTTTTATAAAGTGACGTACGTAAAGTGGGGACAGAGAACTAAAGTCTAAAAACTAAAGTCAGAGGCCAAGTTTGCTGGCCAACAGGTGACCCGGCTCTCCTCTTTTAAGGTATGAGATACTTCAATGACGTCGTACATAAATTTTATACATAAATGATGTACAAAAGTTTTCATCCATATTTACCTCGAATCTGCTCCAAGTTTGGACGATAAAAATATCATAGCCATCTTAGTGCTTGTTTATTTTAGGATATATATGTTATAGCAATTGATGACGCTCGATCATCTCTCCTGGACGTCGGGAATGGAGATACTTCTCAAATCCTCGCTTCGTCGGGTTGCCTGCAAAGAAGTCCCAGGACCTGAGGGGGTCTTCGGCGGGACCCTCTGACGGCCAAGTTAGTGACTGAGGTCACAGCTGAAGAAGGGCTCAAGGGAGCCCTGTTTTATGTGGAAAAAGAGGGATCTTCGAGAGGAGAAATCCCTTTGAGAGTTAAGATGGCGATTTTGGGGGTTATCGCGCGTACCTGTTTGGTGAGTGGATTCACCTTTTTATAGGGTTTGACCTTGGCATGATTATGTGGGGTTGCGTGAGGAGGAGGTGTCTGCGGAGTTCAGTTGCGTGAATCTGGTCTGGTTAGTGGGCTACGTCCCATCAGCCGGCGGGGCTATCAGGCGGCGCGCGTCTGGGGCTGTCAGGCGGTGCGCGTCTGGCGCTGTCGGGCGGCGCGTGTCAGAGAGTGGTTTCTTGAACCGCTGGGGCTGATCTGACGGGAACTGGAGACGCCAGAGCCGAGTCGGGTCGGCCGGGGATGGCCTTGGCCGACTCGACGGGACAGGAGACGCCGGGGCCGAGTCGGGCCGGCCTGGGATGGCCTTGGCCGACTCGGCGGGACAGGAGACGCCGGGGCAGAGTCGGGCCAGCCGGGGATGGCCTTGGCCGACTCGGCGGGAC
>UESW01005110.1:479744-504785 GCA_900491605.1 Calamus simplicifolius
AAAAGGCACCTGACGACTCTTAACTCTCAGGTCACCCTTCAGGGTTAAAAGGCACCTGACGACTCTCAACTCTCAGGTCACCCTTTGGGGTTAAAGGCACTTGACGATTCTCAACTCTTAGGTCACCCTCTGGGGTTCAAAAGGCACCTAACGACTCTCAACTCTCAGGTCATCCTTCAGGGTTAAAAGGCACCTGACGACTCTTAACTCTCATATCACCTTCGGGGTTAAAAGATACATGATGACTCTCAACTCTCAGGTCACCCTTCGGGGTTAAAAGATACCTGATGACTCTCAACTCTTAGGTCACCCTTCGGGTTCAAAAGTCACCTGACGACTCTCAACTCTCAGTCACCCTTTGGGGTTAAAAGGTACCTAACGACTCTCAACTCTTAGGTCACCCTTCAGGGTTAAAAGGCACCTGATGACTCTCAACTCTCAGGTTACCCTTCGGGGTTAAAAGGTACTCATGACTCTCAACTCTCAGGTCACCTCCGAGGTTCAAAAGGCACCTACCGACTCTCAACTCTCATGTCACCCTCCGAGGTTAAAAGGCACCTGACGACTCTCAACTCTCAGATCACCCTTCGGGGTTAAAAGGCACCTGACGACTCTTAACTCTTAGATCACCCTTCGGGGCTAAAAGGCACCTAACAACTCTCAACTCTCATGTCACCCTCCGGGGTTAAAAGGCACTTACGACTCTCAACTCTCAGGTTACCCTTCGGGGTTAAGAGGCACCTGACGACTCTCAACTCTCAGGTCACCCTTTAGGGTTAAAAGGAACCGACGACTTCAGTAACTCTCAGGTCACCTCTCGGGCCGGCCGCAAAACCCCAGTGATGGTTTTATATCTCAGTCAGTGGCCTCATCACAGCCTCAACGGCTTTATTTCAGCCTCAATGCTTCATCTCAGCCTCAGCGGCCTATCACAGCCTCAACGGATTTATTTCAGCCTCAGTAGCCTTATCTCAGCCTCAGCGGCTTCAACTCTACCCTAGCCAACGCCAACTCAATAAGGCCTTGACTTAAATTATGCACTTGCAATAGGTGACAACAAGTCAGCCTCAGCAAGCTAAGTAGAAGACCCAACTCATAGTTGGGAGAGAACGACTCCCCAACTCACAGTTGACGGGCATCCGCTTTCAGACCCTATGTTGGAAGAGGATTGCTGGCTACTCCCAGCCAGTCTAAGGTAATCAATTTACCTCTGATATTACTTAAAGTCTTTGAGCAAATAAAAGTACAAGAGAGCATGCAAACGTGGTCACAAGTCCACACAAGATAGACGAAAACTATCCAAAGCTGGCATGCAGAGACAAGTACAAAAGAAGGATATTACAATTCTTACACTCCTTTCGCTTGGCGATGTAAGGCATGCGGTCGCACAAACTAGGAGGGTGGGGGGCATTTGATGGGGCCAATAAGCCCCATGGGCAAACGGTAATCTCATCGGGGTTGGACCAATCATTTCTGTAGTTAGCCCTCAGCCTCAGCCACTCGGCCCCCTCGGCCTCGGCCATGAATAGTGCTTGACCATAAACAGTGATCGCCTCTTCCCCTCGGCCTCAACCACTTGGCCCCCTCGGCCTTGGCCCACGGCCTCGGCCATGAACAGTGATCGCCTCTTCCCCTCGGCCTCAGCCACTCAACCCCCTCAACCTCGACCATGAATAGTACTCGGCCATGAACAGTGCTCGATCATGAACAGTGATCGGCCTCTTTCCCTCGACCTCAGCCACTGGCCTCCTCGGCCTTGGCTGAATAGTGATCGGCCTCTTTCCCTCAGCCATGAACAGTGCTCGGTCATGAACAGTGCTCAGTCTCTTCCTCTTGGCCATGAATAGTGCTCGGCCATGAACAGTGCTTGGCCTCTTCCCTCGGCCATGAACATTACTCGGCCATGAATAGTGCTCGGTCATGAATAGTGCTCAGCCTCTTTCGCTCGGCCATGAATAGTGACATGCAAATGTTCACTCATGGCCTTCTCTAGAGATCATCCAAGGGCATGAGCATTGCCATGCACATACTCTATAATCAATACTCACGAGGGACAGAGCCAGCTTCAACTCCAAATTTATCTTCTGCCTCAGTGGCTACACTTTGAGCCCACGTGCCTAACTTTATCGCCCATCATTGTCCACATAGGATAGCAAAAGGGTGCATGGGGATACGTTGGCAAACGCCGTAACAGTCGGCCATGCCCTGCACAGCCTACAACAGCTATCCAAACCAAGCAATATCTGCCAACTATATGGCTACCTACATTTAACGGGACATGGCCTGCAACTCTGATAAATTACATGGAGACCAGTCCCACTGTACTACCCCCATCATCAATGCTCTGACAAGTAATCATGACCCAAGGCTGACAGACTCTAAGCATCAATAAAATGGGTAAGAGGGACCCCTGACCAGGACAACAACTGATAACTCGAACAACACTACACCTCCAAAAATGCTCATTCTTGCTATAGAGAGCACGGCTCTGAGCCTCTCTCTTCCTCTCTCTTTCAAGCTTTCTCAAGCTCACGGCTGTTACTTAGAGCACTAACTTAAGCGTCGAAGGGTCCCGCTGGAATCTTCAATCTCCAGGACTTGTTTGCAAGCTCCCAGGCACGAGGAGCTCACTGGAAGATCCCGGGCTCGCTGGAGGAGACGATCGATGCTCACAAACACTCAAGGAGGATGATTTGGCATCAACAATTTGGATAAAAATAGCCTTACATGTAATGTAATTATATACAAAGATTTATTTGTGAGAATTTTGGTAGGATATAATAGGTATGTGTTGTTGCCAAATCACCTTTCTCGATTTAAGGCTTGATGGTTGATGAGGACGGGGATGAGAGCCCTCCTAAGCTTTGCCCTCGGACTGAGATCCTGCAAGGAAGTCTTGTGGCCGGATGTTCCGATAGGGACCCTCCAACATCAAGTGAGTGACTTGAAAATTAGTAGTCTATATTCCTTTATTTTGGGAGATGGCTTAGGACTTAGGAAGTTTTTTAAAGTTAAAGAAGCTGAAGTCCCCCCTTGCAGTGAGTAGGGGTTTTTATACCTGGCCGGAGGTCCCTCTTATCCCTTTTTGGATAGTTGTTCATTTTGAGATGCTTCGTCCTGACTTGGAACAAGCAGTAAGGCCAGCAACGATAGGTGGTGTTCGTTCCCTGGTTTGTCAGAACTAGCTAGCCACCTACTTATTTGATATGGATAGCTACGGCCAGTTGGTGGGCCATGTTCTGTCAGCGTGGCGCAATAGATGGTAGGTGGGGCAGGTTTTTTGGGCGTGAGCTGCAGCTGGTAGGTGGGGCACGTGGGGTGGCAAGCAGGCTACGTGGGATCGCGTGGGGTGACGGCGGGCCAGGTGGAGCCACAGATGGTAGCGGGTTGTGTGGCACTGAGGCCGACTCTAGGGTCGGCGATGAGAGCCAATGCTGGAGTCGGCGCTGAGGACTGATGCTGGGGTCGGTGCTGAGGGCCAACGCTGGAGTCAGAGTCGGTCCTGGGAGCAAAGGTTACACATCAGATCATTATGACTTTAATCGTTTGGTTTTACCTTTGCTAGTTAGCCCTTTTCAGCTAATTGTAACATGGCTTGATCAGCCACATCAGATGCCCCTCAATTCTGAGCTTGTGCGGTCGCCTTTCTCACTGAGCGAAAGGAGCGTAGACTTTCAATGCCCTTGGTTTTTGCCTTTGATTATGGGCACACGCCTTCTTAGGAGGTCAAATCCTTCTCATTTAAGGGAGCATGGGGCGTTGTTTCGCCGCTGTGCAAAAGATTCTTTCTCTAAAATCGAAGAGATTTTTCTTGGAACTATGCCATCTCATCAGATAAAGTGGTAGCCATCATTGTGGTGATATCATTGATATCCCATCATTGGCCGCAGATCGCACTTTTGTGCTTCTGATCGAGGTGTTTTATCTCGGACGGTTGAGAGATCGCCCGATAATTGGGGTACGCCTTTAATAGAGAGCCTTCACGTGGTGGATCGAATCAGACGGGATGATTCGAAAGATGGGCATAAAAAGGAGGGGTCATCCCTGTCCCCGGGCTCATTGTGCATCAGAAGCTTCTTCTTTCTCCTATAACTTGAGTCTTTGGAGTCCTTCTCCTCTGAAACCTTGCATCCGTTGTCTCTCTCATACTCTAGGTTAGTCCCTTTGGCCTTTATTTGTCTTCTTTTTCATGGCCTCCGATAGGAAGGGCAAGAAACCTGCAGTAGCCTCTCCATCCTCATCCTCCTCCGAGGATAGGGTTCCTTTGACTCAACTATGGGTGGCAGGTGGTATCTCGATCCGGGGCCCCCGATCGACCGTAGCACCACCACCACTTGTAGCTCCGCCCCCTAGGGTTAGCCGAGCCTTCTCTCTAGTCGTTGCTCCTGCCTTTGTGAGGCCGAAGAGGATCGCCTCCACCATGACCCCGATGGATATAGAGTCTCTTAAGGCCGCATATAGGATCCTCGGGGATGTCCGACTGTCTGCCCTTGGACCCAGCGATAGGGTGACCCCGGTACTTTCGGTGGGATCGCCCTGTATGAGAAGTTCTTCAAGACAGAGGCCTTTGACTTCCCCTTCACCTTTTCATTGCTAGCCTACTCCATAGGTATGCCTTGACATCGGCACGTTGGTTCCGAACTCTTTTTGGACCATATGTGCCTTCATGGTACTAAATGGTTACCTCGGCATAGTGGGCCAGGTATCCTTATTCCATAGCCTGTACATCCTCCGTCGCTAGTCCAATACTGGGTGATGATTGTTCACACTCAGGCTTGGCTGAACCCTTAAGTTGAACCTCCCCTCATCCATCAAAGGGTGGATGATCTGGTTCTTCTTTGCACACGTTGAGGGGTGAGGTGGAGCTAGGGGGACCCAAACCTAGAGCCGAATAAGGACTCGACGGTGATCCCAGAGGACTGAAAGGTATTTGAGCAGTTATTGTCCTCCTAGGTCTCTCTCTATCGAGAGCTCCTATCGGAAGAGAACCTCTGTTATGCGTGTCTGGCCCCAGGTGACAGTGAGCACCCGTGTTCCCTTTCTCTTTTCCTTTCCTTCCTTTTCCTTCTTTTTTTTAATTGATCAGCTCCTGGCATGTGCAGACATGAGGATATCCGCTAATGCCGTGAAGAGAGTGGTACAGAGAAGGAAAGGGGTTACCGACAAGATTCTAGGAGGTCGAACAAAAGGCCCTACCCTTAGTCTCCGGCCTCTCCTCCTCGTGAGCCCTAGGCGGACCAGAGGCTCGCTCCACCCATCGAC
Organism: Calamus simplicifolius; assembly: GCA_900491605.1. NCBI lineage: Eukaryota > Viridiplantae > Streptophyta > Magnoliopsida > Arecales > Arecaceae > Calamus > Calamus simplicifolius. The sequence continues at coordinate 485,007 of UESW01005110.1, forward strand.
CTCACCTCTGATTCACCCTTGGAGGAGCCAAGGGCCGAGGCGGTTCCCCCATCAACAGAGCCAGTTACATCGGGCATGGAGTCGGTCCCCTCGGCGACTATGTCAACCCCAGAGGGGGGCCTGCCAGTAGGGGAGTGGGTGGGTGAGGAGGCGGTGGCGGAGTCAGCGGACGAGGCTGTCGCCCGAGGAGGAGGTCGCGAAGAGGTACCGCCTACCTTCGGCTCCACCCCTGCGACTTTGATGTCGATCGGGCCCACAGGGGCAGGTGGGAGGAGGGCGATCCCATCGCGACTGTCTCTTATGAACCATGGCCATATGGCGGAGCAGCTACTGGGCCAAGCGTATCTGCCAGAGTTCCGAGAGGAGCTTTGTCGCCAGTGAGCCACAGACTTCTTTCGGGATGCATTCTCGGCTCTACTCTAGATAAGTGCCTCTCTACCCCCTGTCTCCATAAAGTTTACTCCTTATATTGCTTGCTGACGATGGTTCTCCTCGTGCAGTCGGTGAATTCTATGCTCGCCGCTCAGGATGTGGCCCTCCAAGCCGAGGTAGTCCTCGCCCTTGCCCAGCGGGATATCCCTGCCGCCCTAGCCCGCACTAAGAAGGCAGAGGGTGAGCTAGCATTGGCTCGCGCTGAGCGGGTAGAGGAACTTAAGGAGGCCAGGCGTCAGGTGGCAACTGATCTCGAGTGCACCCACATTACCAAAGCTAAGCTAGGTGACACGGTGGCGAGGTTGGATGCGTGCGACATCCGACTCCACTCTCTTACTCTTGAGGTGAAGGTGGTTGAGCTGTGGGCCAACGACACCGAGGCAATTGCATGGATGGCCGACGCTAGGGCTGCCGACATCGCGGTTGACATGTGCAAGGCAATTGCAAAGGCCTCGAAGATGGAGGCAACATCGCAGGCCGCCAAGGAGAGGGCTACTGCGGCCGAGAGGGAGGCCACGAAGGCAATAGAGCACTATCGGAGCTCTGCTACCTTCAAGGACGAGCTGGCGGAGGCCTCTATCGGGGTTTACCTGCAGGGCTTTCGGAAGTGTAAAGAGAAGAAGGCTCGAGTCTTTGGCATTGCGGGCCTCGATGACCTCAAACCCAACGACGATGAGGAGCCGAAGGGGCCGAGGGTGGAGAGATCAGCCAACGATGGGTCTGCCCAGCCGATGATGGACCGTCGCCCACCGAGCCTTAAGGGCCTTTCTCTTTCTTTTTTTTTTTTCTTTTTTTTGTGCCGTAGTCCGACTTGAGTCAGAAATTTTGTAAACCTTTTTGGCGAAAAATGAATTTTGAATCTTTGAGCCTCTGACTACTTAGCTTTTGTAGCTTTCGTGGTGTGTTCCATCATTCCCCACTTTGTACTTGTACGAATCCATGACCGAGCTATGCAGTCTGATGGCGTTCGGCTATATGTCTGGGTTGAGGCCGACTTTGGAGTCAGTCTTAGTGCTGACTCTGGCATTGATCTTGGTGCCGACGCTGGCGTTGGTCTTCATGCCGACTCTAGAGTTGGTCTTCATACCGACTCTGGAGTCGGTCTTGGTGCCGATGCTGGAATCAGTCTTGGTGCCAATGCTAGAGTTGGTCTTGGTGCCGGATCGAGAGCCTCTTTGGAACTTCTATGGGTGACTTCGGGGTTTTTAATACCGAGCCCGAGAGCCTTTTGAACCCCAGAGGATGACCCGAGAGTCTTTGAGACCAAGCTCAGGAGCCTTTTGAACCCCAAAGGATGACCTAAGAGTCTTTGAGACCAAGCTTTGGAGCCTTATGAACCCCATCTTGCAGAGCTGAGAGGAAGGGATACTCGAACTTGTCTTTATTTTAATTAGTTGAGTGTGTGTACATCACTGATAGTATCGAAGAAGGTTGTCCTCATTTCAGGTGCAGGGGATTGGCCTTCCGTCTAGTCCTTCGATCCGGTATGCTCTGCAATATGGTATCTCGGTGACCCGATATGGCCCCTTCCAATTTGGGGATAGCTTGCCCCCCTCCATAGGCTTTGAGACTTTGGCTCGTCTGAGGACCAGGTCTTCGAAGAGAAACTCTTTGGAGGGAACATGGGCATTATAGTACTTTGCGGCTCTTTATTGGTAGGCAGCTATCTTGAGCCACGCCCGATCGCATGCCTTCTCGACGAAGTCGAGGTTGGCCTGTAGCTGGTTTGGATTGTCTTCTTCATTGTACGACTCTATCTGAGGGCTGGGGATACCGATCTCCATGAGGATGATAGCCTCTGACAAACACAAGGTTAAAGGAAGTCTCTCCAATGGGAGTTTGCGGCATCGTGTGATATGCCCACAGCACATTTGGGAGTTCTTTCACCCACCTTCCTTTAAAATCATTCAACCGCATTCTGAGCCCCTGAAGGATGGTTCGGTTCGTAACTTCGGCTACTCCGTTGGTTTGTGGATGGCTGATGAAAGTGAACCACTGGCAGATACCCAGCTCGGTACAGAATTCTTTTAAGAAAGCATTATCGAACTGACGGTCATTGTCGGTGATGAGAGTGTGAGGTAGCCCAAACCGACAAATGATGAATTTCCAAAAGAAAGACCTCACCTTTCCCTCGGTGATCTTTGCTAGTGCCTCAGCTTCTACCCACTTGGTAAAGTGGTCAATGGCAACGAGTAAGCACTTTCGTTGACTGGAGGCTGGGGGAACGACCCTAAAATGTTCATTCCCCATTGGGCAAAGGGCTATGAAGCTGACAGCGGACTCAGTTGGAAGGTTGGCTGCCATTGGATGTTGGCATATCGCTAGCAGCTATCGCACTTCCAAACTAACTCAACGGCATCCTCCCGCATGGTAAGCAAATAGTACCCCCGGCGCAGAGCCTTTTATGCTAGTGCTCTGCCCTTTAGATGGTTCCCGCAGACGCTTTCATGGATCTCGCAAAGGATGTAGTCGGTGTCCGTAGGGCCGACATATTTGAGGAGGGGATAAGAGAAAGATCTCCAATGTAGCCATCCATCCAGTACTAGAAACTTGAAATCTCTCCACTTGAGCAGCTTGGCCTCCGTATGATCGGTAGGAAGGGTGCCGTTGGTAATGTAACAGACGTATGCATTCGTCCAAGTAGGTTTTTGGTTGACCGATAGAGCTTCTTCCACTGCATCGATGCTCGGGACCTCTAGATGCTTCACGTACATCCATGCCATGGCCCCGTCCGCCAAGGTGGCTAGGTAGGATAAGGCGCCAGCTCTGGCATTCTCGCCCCTGGGGATGTAACTGACGCTAAAATGAGTAAAAAATAAGGTCTGTGATTGGACCTTACTCAAATAGCGGTATGTGGTGGGGTCTCGGGCCTAGTATTCTCCAATTATTTGTTCGAAGATGAGCTGAGAGTCGGTGAAGGCTCTGAGGCACTTTACTTTGAGCTCCCTCGCAAGCTTTATCTTTGCCAATAAGGCTTCATACTCAGCTTGATTATTGATAGCTTGGAAGAGAAAACGGAGGGTATACTCCATCATCATTACTTTCGGACTCGTGAGGATAAGGCTTGCTCCGCTCCCTTGGGAATTCGACACGCCATCCATATGGATGATCTAGTCCTCTCCTACCCTTTTGGGCACAATATCCAAGGGTGCCACATGGGGCTCTTCCGACTGTTCTTTGGCCCAAGTACACTTGATCAACAAAGTCTGCTAAGACTTGGGACTTCATGGCCGATCTCGATTGGAATGATAGATCGAACTCCCCCAGCTTGACCATCCACTTAGTAAGCCGACCGAAGGTGTCAGGATGGGACAGGACTGCTTTGAGAGGTTGGTCCATAAGCACCACGATCGGATGTGCTTGGAAATAGGGCTTGAGACACTGAGCGAAGATAATTAGTGCAAAAATGACCTTCTCGATTCTAAATACCTAGTCTCTGCATCATGAAGCACTTGTTAGTGTAGTAGATTGGCCTTTACACTCTGTCAGGGTCCATGCGGACAAGGACGGAGCTAACCGCCTCCGGAAAGGCAGCGAGATAGAGGAGGTCTTTCCCTTTTCCCGGCTTCGATAACAGTGGCGGGGTAGACAAGAATTCCTTCAGCCCCTCAAAAGCTTTTTGACACTCTTTTGTCCACTTGATGTCGCTTATCTTCCACAACGCCTTGAAGAAGAGTAGGCACCGCTCTGTCGACTTTGACAAGAACCGGCTTAGAGCTACCACCATCTCAGTTAGCCACTGCACCTCCTTCTTGTTGGCCGAAGGTCTCATGTTGAGGATGGCTCGGATCTTCTCTAGGTTTGCCTCGATCCCTCGTTGGGTCACCAAGAATCCCAGAAACTTACCCGTCGTGACCCCGAATGCACATTTATGGGGGTTCAGCCTTATCTGGTAACGCCGAAGGTTGCCAAAGGTTTTCGCTAAGTCAGCAACATGGTTGGTAGTGCGGATGCTTTTGGTCAGCATGTCGTCCATATACACCTCTATGTTGTGCCTGATTTGACTTTCAAAAATCTTATTCATCAGTCTTTGGTATGTGGCCCTTGCATTTTTTAATCCGAAAGGCATTATCTTGTAGCAGTAGACACCCTTCTCAGTCATAAAGGAGGTAGCCTCTTCGTTTGCCGGGTGCATCCTTATCTGATTGCATCCCGAGAAGGCATCCAGGAAACTGAGGATCTTATGGCCAGACATGGCGTCTACCAACTGGTTGATTCTGGGAAGTGGAAAGCTATCTTTGGGGCACACCTTATTGAGGTCGGTGAAGTCGATGTATATCCTCCAGCTTTCGTTGGCCTTGTGGACCATTACCACATTGGCCAACCAGTCCGGGTAACATGCCTCTCGAATATGGCTGACGACGATTAGCTTATGGACCTCCTCGTCGATGGCTCTCTACCGCTCGAGAGCGAATCTCCTTTTGTTCTGCTGGACTGGCCGACACTTTGAATCAATATTGAGCTTATGGGTGATCACCTCCGGAGGTATGCCCGATATATTTGACATCAACCAGGTGAAGACATGTGAGTTGGCCCGCAGGAAGGCAAGAAGTTGGTCTCTTGCCTTCGCGGGGAGAAGCTCTCCGATTTGGACCATCTTCGTTAGGTCCTCCCCCAGTGGGAAGGTCAGTAGGCGCTCGACCAGTTCTCCTCTCCTCTTGGACTCTCTGGGTCAAGCAGTTCCAGAACTAGCGAAGCAGCCGCCTCCTGAGAACTAGGAGCCATGTGGTAACAGAGTGGTACCAGGCTTCACTCCCCATGCATCTCTCTGATTCCTCCACTGGTAGGGAATCTGACAAGTAATCACTTGGTGGAGATGATGGCGTCTAGGAGATTTAGGCCGGGTCATCCGAGGATTGCATTGTAGACTAGGGGGACCCGAACAACAAGGAACTTCATAAGAACCATGCTCTGGCATGGCGGCGTCCCAACCATGACCAAGAGAGTGATCTCTCCCTCCAACTTTACAAAATCTCCAGTAAAGCCCACCAAAGGTATGGTCATAGGCCGAAGGGAGGCGGGAGGCAAATTCATTCGAACAAAAGTGTTATAAGTGAGAATGGTGCGGGCACCAGGATCAAGGAGAGGATTCTTAACCCTCTATGGATATCTGATTAGTTATGATTCAAGTCTTGAGTTGGAAAATAAAGTTTAGTTTATTTTGAGTCCCGTCCAGTTCATTTTATTCTAAATTGAGTCCTATCCAGTTCATTTTATTCTAAATTGAGTTCTATCCAGTTTAGTTTATTTTAATGTAAGTCTTGTAGTAAGTTCATCAGCTTACAAGAGGAGACATCAGTATTGGAGCAGAAGACAAGGCCATCACAGTCAGATAGAACAGCTGCTAAATTCAAGTTGGTGCCACACCTACTTCAAGCAGCCCACATGCCACCTAGCAGAGCAAGCAACCTTCCTGATCTGGATGATTATTTTTTCTCATCTGGCCGATGCCAATTTCATGCCAAATTAAGCTGCCGCTGATTGCATCTAAAAGATCACCTTCCTCATCTGGACGTTGTAGATTTCATGCCAAATTAAGCTGCCACTGATTGCATCTTGATCATATCTAGAAGATCACCTGCCTCATCTGGACGCCATAGATTTCATGCCGAATCCAGCTGCCACTGATTGCATCTAGAAGATCACCTTCCTTATCTAGACGTTGCAGATTTCATGCCAAATTTGATTAGGGCACCTTTTTTTCTTTTCTCTCTTTTCATATCTGTATTTTCTTGGGCCCCAAGTCTCTTGCTCTATAAAAGAGACCCTCTTGTATGAATGATGTATCTTTTATTATTAATCAATCAATCCAAGTTTTGAGTTATTGTGATTTTTGTTAATTGGTTCTCTGGTGCTCTTGTTTCCCTCCTCCTGTGCATGCCAACATCCCAAGTCTCCAGGAGAAACCCTAGCCGCCACCTTTGTCTTCCAATAGTGGACGCCCAAGAGCCCTTGGCCGGCCTTCCCTTTTCTCTACTCCTTTCTTGTCGCTTTGCCTCTATTCTAAATCTTCTCTATTTTTTTTTAACCCTTGTATGGTGATCTTACAGATCCCTCAGAAGCCACGAATCCAGGATTCAAGGTGATCGTCATCCAGGTCAGCGGATACTTGGCCGCATATCCATAGGCTCAAGGCTTGGTCATCTAGGGCGCATCCGTCAGACAAAGCAACCCCTTCAACACTTTGATCTTCCCCCTCTTGTCAGGTACACCCCTCTAATCTACTAGTCACTTTATTGTAGGAGAGCAAGCCCTACTGGGGCTTCTTAGCCTCGGCGGTCCTTCTTCTTATTTTTTTAGGAACTGTTTCGCGTCGGATTTACTGTGAATTTTTCTGAATCCCTCTTAGGCTATTACTTTAGAAGAATAATCAACTACAATCATTAATCATTAAAAAAAAAAACTTTCTTGCATGCGAATCGGTCCTGCATCAGTTTGGTATCAGAGCATAGTTAGGGCTTAATTTTAATTCACGTTATTATCAGTATATCATCTGTTAATTGAATTGTTTTTGCCTGTATACATATCAAAAAATTAAAAAATTTATTTTTCTAGATTCATTATAATTTAAAGTATTTTTTGTTATTTTTTGAGAATTTAATTCGATCTGTGAAAAAAATAAAAAAAACATGAGATTTATTGCTATTTATAGATTTCTAGATTAGGGTTTGTGTTTTACATGTCATTCATCTGCATTAAATTACTCTTAAGGGCTTTTATTGATGTCAGATAAGGGAGGGATTGCGACCCCTTCCATGGCCCAAAACAACCAGTCGTGCATTTCGATCCCAAGCCTCTAATCTAAAATTGAGTAGCAACTTAATTGACATTCGCCCTAGAGGGCTAGGGACACCAACAGTCGGTTTAGTGTACTGGAGAAGACTAGTACAAATCAATCTAGCGTGTGTTCTGAAATTGGTGTCTAGAAGGAAGGTCAAATGCCAAACAACTTAAGCGGAGTGTTGGGGTTATTGTAATTAGGCACCTGCAATTTGCGGGACGAGCCTCCCCCCTTCCACCTGTCCTAACTGGCCAATTGAAGAGTTACTGTTAGATTGGCTTGCATTAAGCCAAATCCTTTACTCTGGATGACTAGGTCTAGCATACTATAGTCCGAGTCAGTCTGAGTCTTGTATGCTTGATTGTGCTTGCATGTGCACTAGATCAGGAGTATCTTTTCGCCAGTCACCACCTCCATTACAGGCTGAACCCATGGCTAATCAAAGCATTGATGATCACTTAAGGATCATCACTAAACAACTAGCCTGAATGAACCAAGACATCAAGCAATCTGAGGCTAGATTAGGGTACAGGTTTGATCAAGTCAAAACTAGGTTGGGCATCCTAGAAGAAGCCCATGAGCCCCACACTGAGTATGATCATGAGACCCCACCTCATCCTAGGAGAGCCCAACAGTCTGACCTCTACATAAGGCCAAACCCTAGGAGACCACTTCGACCTGATCCAGTCCTAGATGTCCTCCTTAGGAGACCCAATCATGAGGCAGTAGACCAAGAAGAAAGAGCCCTTAGAAGTGTCAGACTTGAAGCACCTACTTTCGATGGCTCTATGGGCCCTAAGGACTACCTAGATTGGGAGGAAGGGATGGACCAGTACTTTGACTGGTACGACATGTCTGAAGAGCGTAAGTTTAAGTTTGCCAAGCTCAAGTTAGTACGATAGGCTAGGTTATACTGGGCCACTTTAGAGCGAAGGCAATTATTAGAGGGTAGAGACCCTATAGTCACCTGACACGCCATGAAGGCTAGACTTAGGTCCAATTATGTCCCCACATCGTATGAACAGAGCCTATTGGACTAGTGGCATGGATTAATTTAGGGTAGTAAAATTGTGAATGAATACATTGCTACATTCCAAGAGTATACCATGAGGTATAATATCGTTCAGTCTGAGGAAGTCACCCTATCCAAGTTTAGGTATGGCCTGAGAGCAGATATTCAAAGAGAACTCTACCTAAGAAGGGTACACGATTTAAAAGAAGCTTACTAAGTTGCTAGGGATTATGAACGTTTTCAGAGAGGGCCACCCTATCGTAGATCAGAGGTTACCAAGAGCCCTAGCCCATATCCAGGATCTAGCCAGGTCTATCCTAGTCATCCCAAACCTACCCAGTACTCAGACCCCTGCCAGACTTTCCCGAGTTGATCCAGTACAAGTCGAACTGAGTTGAGTCGACCCCAGAAGTGTACCCCTATACCCCAGAGAGAGGATAAGGGAAAATCTATAGAGGTCCAAAGAAATTTCAACCCCCAGATCAAATGCTTTAGATGCAACAAACTGGGACATATGATCAGCCATTGCCTAGTCAGATCCCTTCATATAGATGAGTTACCTGAGACTGAATCTGAGTCCCTAGTTGAGCCTGAGGGAGAGGTCTATGAGGCTGATACCCATCTGATAGATGAGTACGATAGAGAGGAGAAAACATTTGAGTATGAAGACCTACTAGGAGTGGTTAGATGTATCTTGACCTAGACTCAAACTAAGAACTAGGAAGATTGGCGTAGGACTAACATCCTACATACTTTTTTTAAGATAGGGGATAAGGTGCTCAAGATCATAGTAGATAGCGTGAGTTGTGTCAATGTCATCTCTACCAATACAGTTAAGTCATTAGGATTGACCACAGTTCCCCATCCTAGTCCCTATAAGGTCTCGTGGGTAGATTCCACCTCTACCCCAATCAAGTCCAGATGCCAAATACTAATCAAATTGCAAAATTATGAGGAAAAGGTCTGGTGCGATGTAATTCCTATGGGTGTTAGTAGTATTATATTAGGTCGGCCTTGGCTTTACGATCACGATGCCACCTTATTTGGTCGATCCAACATCTGCTCTTTTAAACACAATGGGAACAAGTATATGATATATCCAACTCCACCTAGAGACCCAATCAAGAAAGAATCTAGCAACCTTAAGGATAGCAAGCCAAGAGTTAATCTGATTAAAGCTAAGGAATTAGAAAAGGACATCACTGAGGGTAATCCTGTTTGGATTTTGACCACTAAAGAGATCTATGAATCAGTCCAAAAGGAACAACCCCCAGAAGTAATTGAGATCCTAGAGGAGTTTAAAGATGTCTTCCTTGAAGAATTGCCTGATCAATTACCACCCCTGAGAAACATCCAACATGCCATTGACCTGATCCCAGGATCCACCCTCCCAAACCTTCCCCATTATAGGATGAACCCCACTGAGCATCAAGAACTACAAAAACAAGTGGGAGAATTACTTAGGAAAGGTTTCATTAGGGAGAGCTTAAGTCCTTGTGCAGTTCCTGCACTATTAACCCCTAAGAAGGATGGTACCTGGAGAATGTGCATGGACAGTAGGGCCATCAATAAAATCACTATCAAGTATAGGTTTCCTATCCCCAGACTAGATGACATGTTGGACATGATGGCGGGTGCCACTATCTTTTCCAAAATAGACCTTAAGAGTGGCTACCATCAGGTTAGAATTAGACCAGGGGATGAGTGGAAGACTGCATTTAAGACTAGAGATGGTCTGTTTGAGTGGGTCATGATGCCTTTTGGCTGTCAAACGCACCTAGCACATTCATGAGAATCATGATCCAGGTCCTAAAAGAGTAACAGAAAAATTCTTAGTGGTCTATTTTGATGATATATTAATTTATAGCAAGACCAAAGAGGGCCATCTTAACCATCTCAGATTAACCTGTCAGACCCTTAGAGAGATAGCCTATATGCAAACCTTAAGAAGTGTGATTTCATGATGCATAGGGTTATCTTTCTAGGTTTTGTGGTAACCCCAGAAGGTGTTTCAGCGGATCCTGAAAAGGTTAGGTCGGTCGTAGAGTGGCCGGTACCCATGAACGTCCACGATATCCACAGCTTCCATGGCCTAGCAACCTTTTACAGGAGATTCATTAGGGGATTTAGCACCATCGTCGCACCCATCACTGATTGTATTAGGAAGGGTAATTTTGAGTGGACTAAGTCAGCTAATAAGGCCTTCCTAGAGCTTAAGGATAGGATGACTCATGCACCCATACTTAGACTTTTAAACTTTTCTAAGGTGTTTGAGGTTGCGTGTGCGTCGGGAGTAGGCATAGGTGGAGTGTTAAGCCAAGAAAATCACCCCATAGCTTTCTTTAGTGAAAAACTAAATGAAGCTAAACTTAGATATTCCACCTATGATAAGGAATTCTATGCGGTAGTATAAGCCCTTAAGGTAGTGTTTGAAATAGGGGATAAGAGGGAATATCCAGGGGATATCTCCTCTTATTCCAAAAGCCATAACTATAAGGGATAGCTGGGAATAAAGTTAACCAAAGGGATAATCCATGGTTAACCATGGGATATCCCCTCAATTTATTCCCTAGAGAATGCAGGAATAGCTGGTTATCCCTCCAAATAAAAGTAAAAAAAAAAGTTATCCTATGAAATTACCTTTTTGCATTTGATATGATCAATGGGATAGTCAAGGGATATCCCTAGGGATAACCAGGGGACAAACTCTATCCCGTACACTTATCCATGGATAATATTTTTTCTATCAAACACTACCTAAGTATTGGAGACATTACTTACTACCGCAGGAGTTTGTCTTATTTTCTGATTATGAGGCATTTCGATTTCTGAACTCCCAAAAGAAGCTAAATTCTAGGCACGGCAAATGGGTTGAATACATTCAGGCATACACTTTTGTCCTGAAACACCGTGCCGGTATAGAAAATAAGGTAGCAGACGCCCTAAGCCATAAGTCTTTGTTGTTGAGTACTGTTAGCACGAAGTTATAGGATTCGACCAGATAAAAGATGAGTATGAGACCTATCATGATTTTGGTGAAATTTATAAGATCCTTCAGCTAGGGCCATCTAGTACCAGTGGAGATTATACCATCCAGGATGGTTACCTTTTTAGGGGCAATAGACTTTGTATCCCTAGGACGTCACTTAGAGAATTCCTAGTCTGGGAAATGCATGCTGGGGGATTAGCTGGTCATTTTGGAAGAGATAAGATTATTCTAGCGATAGAGGACCAATTTTACTGGCCAGGATTAAAAAGAAAAGACTTTGTACACCGCCTCTGCAGCAAGTCCTACGTGGGCTGCATCGTTCTTTTTTATTGGTCCACATACGCACGACCCATTAAAAAATGTTAAGACATCCTAAGAGAAAAACTTATGACACCCTAGTTTTAAGCTTACGACACCGTAGTTAAAAAGTGAAGACACCCGTTCAGAAAGAAAAAAAAAACGACATCCTAGTTTTAAACTGACGACACCCTAGTTTTAAGCTTAAGACACCGTTAAAAAGGTGTCTGTACATATTCCAAAAAAAACTGAACGGGTATTAATGCACATCACGTCAAAATTAAATAGCTATTAAGAAAGCAAAAAAAACCTTACGACACCTTAGTTTTAAACTTACGACACCGTAGTTATAAAACTAAGACACCCGTTAAGAAAGCAAAAAATACTTACGATACCCTAGTTATAAAGCCACGATACCATAGTTATAAAGCCACGATACCCACTCGTCTGTACACAAATTTCAAAAAAAGCTGGTATTAATGCACGTCATGTCAAATAAAGATACCTATTAAAAAAGCAAAAAAATACTTACGATACCCTAGTTATAAAGCCATGACACCGTAGTTATAAAGCCACGATACCTATCGTCTGTACACAAATTTCAAAAAAAGCTGGTATTAATGCACGTTATGTCAAAATAAAGACACCTATTAAAAAAGCAAAAAAATTTACGACACCCTAGTTTTAAGCTTACGACACCGTAATTATAAAGTCAAGACACCCGTTCAAAAAGCAAAAAAAACTCACATCCTAGTTTTAAACTCACAACACCCTAGTTTTAAGCTTAAGACACCCGTTTAGAAAAAGTATCTGTACACAGATTCCAAAAAAAAGTTGAACGGGTATTAATGCATTAGACGGCTTTTTTTTGGAAGTTGTGTACATATACCTTTTCTGAACGGGTGTTTTAAGCTTAAAACTAGGGTGTGTGAGTTTAAAACTAGGATGTCGTGAGTTTTTTTGCTTTCTAAATGGGTGTCTTGACTTTATAACTACGGTGTCGTAAGCTTAAAACTAGGATGTCGTAAGTTTTTCTCTTAGGATGTCTTAACATTTTTTAATGGGTGTCGTGCGTATGTGGACCAATAAAAAGGAACGGTGCAGCCCATGTAGGATTGCTGCACCGGAGGCGGTGTACAAAGTCTTTTCCGGATTAAAAAGGCTCGTTGCCCTGATAATAGCCCGATGTTGAACTTGTGCCGTTGCAAAACAGCAGAAGCAGAACACCGACCTATATACTCCTTTGCCAGTGCATGATCGTCCTTGGCAAGACCTCAGTATGGACTTCATTCTAGGATTACCTAAAACCCAGAAGAAGTACGACTGCATCTTTGTAGTGGTTGATAGGTTCTCTAAGATGGCTCATGTCATCCCTTGTTCGTAAACCTTTGACGCGTCTAGGGTAGCCCAACTTTTCTTAAACAGTATGGTCAAGCTCCATGGCCTATCAAGACCATTGTTTCTGATAGGGATGTTAGGTTCACCAGCTACTTTTGAAAAATGCTATGGCATCTGTTAGGGACCAAACTTAAGTTTTCCACAGCCTTTCACTCCCAAACGGATGGACAAACTGAAGTGGTGAACCATAGTCTAGAAACCTTCTTAGGTGCCTTGTAGGCGAACACCTAGGGATATGGGATTTATCACTGCCTCGTGCAGAGTTCGCCTACAATAGCTCAGTGAACAGGTCCATGGGCAAGAGTCCTTTTGAATAGTCCATGGGTACAAGCCTAATCGTCCACTTGATCTAATTCCTTTACCCCTCCACACACGAGTCTCAGAGTCTGCACAAGCATTTGCACAGCATATCAAAGACTTACATAAGGACATTAGCCAGAAAAAAAATCTAAGTAATGAAACTTATAAAAGACTGACTAACTCCCGAAGAAGAGCCAAAGAGTTCGGTGTAGGGGATTATGTCATGGTTAGGCTTAGGCCTGAATGGTTCCCACCAGGGACTGTTAAGAAACTTCACGCTCGTGGAGCTGGTCCCTTTAAAATAATAGAGAAGGTAGGACCCAATGCCTATGTGCTAGATCTGCCCTCGGATTGGGGCATTAGCTCTACCTTCAATATTGTAGACCTAGTAGAATATAGGGAATCGATAACGATTCCTAGTGAGTACTTTGGACCTAACCCTCCTTTCATGAGCGAACCTACCCAAGAATATCCACCACCAATTTTACCTGAGCGAGGAGAGCGGATCAAGTGTATCCTAGACGATCAAGCCATTACGACCTAGAACCGCGGTTATCAACGCTACCTAGTCCGATGGCAGGGTCGCCCCGAATCTAACGATTCATGGATTACTCGAGAGGACTTGCAACAGCTCGACCCAGACCTACTAGAGAGATACCATAGCCATAATGACCCATACTCGACGGGGTCGAGTTCTTTCCACCCTGGAGAATTGTGCGGGCACCAAGATCAAGCAGAGGATTCTTAACCTATGTGGATATCTGATTAGTTATGATTCAAGTCTTGAGTTGGGAAATAAAGTTTAGTTTATTTTGAGTCCCGTCCAGTTCATTTTATTCTAAATTGAGTCCTATCCAGTTTAATTTATTTTAATGTGAGTCCTGTAGTAAGTTCATCAGCTTACAAGAGGAGACATCAGTATTGGAGCAGAAGACAAAGCCATCATAATCAGACAGAGCAGCTGCTAAATTCAAGTTGGTGCCACACCTACTTCAAGCAGTCCACATGCCGCCTAGCAGAGTAAGCAACCTTTCCGATATGGATGATCATTTTCCTCATCTGACCGATGCCGATTTCATGCCAAATTAAGCTGTCTCTGATTGCATCTAGAAGATCACCTTCCTCATCTGACGCTGTAGATTTCATGCCAAATTAAGCTGCCGCTGATTGCATCTCAATCATATCTAGAAGATCACCTGCCTCATCTGGACGCCATAGATTTCATGCCGAATCCAGCTGCCATGATTGCATCTAGAAGATCACCTTCCTCATTGGACGCTGCAAATTTTATGCCAAATTTGATTAGGGCACCTTTTTTTCTTTTCTCTCTTTCCATATCTGTATTTTCTTGGGCTCCAAGTCTCTTGCTCTATAAAAGAGACCCTCTTGTATGAATGATGTATCTTTTATTATTAATCAATCAATCCAAGTTTTGAGTTATTGTGATTTTGTTAATTGGTTCTCTGGTGCTCTTGTTTTTCCTCCTCCTGTGCGTGCCAACATCCCAAGTCTCCAGGAGAAACCCTGGCCGCCACCTTTGTCTTCCAATAGTGGACGCCCAAGAGCCCTTGGCCGGCCTTCCCTTTTCTCTACTCCTTCCTTGTCTCTTTGCCTCTATTCTAAATTTTCTCTATTTTTCTTTAACCCTTGTATGGTGATCTTGCAGATCCCTTGGTAGCCACGAATCCAGGATTCAAGATGATCGTCATCCAAGTCAGCGGATACTTGGCCGCAGATCCGTGGGCTTAAGGCTTGGTCATCTAGGGCGCATCCGCCAAGCAGAGCAACCCCTTCAACACTTTGATCTTTCCTCTCTTACCAGGTACACCCTCTAATCTACTAGTAACTTTATTGTAGGAGAGCAAGCCCTATCGGGGCTTCTTAGCTTGGCGGTCCTTCTTCTTTATTTTTTTTAGGAACTATTTCGCGTGCGGATTTACTGTGAATTTTCCTGAATCCTCTTAGGCTATTACTTTTGGGAGAATAATCAACTGCAATCATTAATCATTAAAAAAAAACTTACTTGCATGTGAATCGGTTCTGCATCAGAGAATGTCGGCCGAGCTTCCACTATCGACAAGAATCCTCTTTACAGGATGCTTAGCGATTATCATGGACACGACAATGCTATCATCATTGGGATTATCGACCTATTAGGTCTCCTTTAGAAAAGGGGATTACAGTATCTACTCCCTCATCCCCCCATAGCCTCTTGGAGACGCTGCCCGCCCCCGAGGAGACCATGGCTACAGTCTTCTTAGTTGGGACATTATCGAGGCTGACCTGGGCAGCCGAAGGTGCCACTTAGCCTGGCGCAGCCGGGGTCCCCTTTTGAATAAATTTCTCGAGGTAGCCCCGCTAGATGAGCTCCACGATCACCTTCTTCAAGTGATGACACTCCTCCATGTTGTGGTCGTGGTCTCGATGGAAGCAGTAGTAAAGATTCTTGTTGCGGGGTGCTACTGGTTTCAGGGGAGCAGGATGCTGAAGGTATGGCTCGCCCTCGATCTCCATCAGGATATGGAATCTCGGAGCGAGCAGAGGGGTAAGGTGCTCTTCCTTGGGGGCGAGAGTTTGAGACCGATTATCCTTTCGCTAGGGAGGCTCGGGTCTCTTGGGGCGAGATCCGCTCGCTCCACGTGGGCTTGTCTTTTGCTGGATCCTCTGTTGGCCTCCCTCCGGGTGGAATCAACTCGTTGGCATGGATGTACTTCCATGCATGACTTAGTAGCTCGGCATAGGAATCGAAGGGTTTCTTGTTGAGGGAGTAGATGAAGCGGGAGGGACGGAGCCCTCGCTTCAAGGTAGATGGCCACGGAGTCATCAAGGTGGTAGACCTCGATGGTGATCGCCTTGAACCAAGCCACGAAGTCCTTTAGTGACTCCCGTCCTTTTGCTGGACGGAGAACAAGCTGTCTGCCACTTAAGGGATTTTTTGGCAAGCATCGAAGTGTGCCAGGAACACCCTTTCAGCTACCGAAATGAGTTGATACTGCGCGGTGGTAAGCGAGAGTATCAGGCATGCGCAGCCTTCCAAAGGGTGGCCAGGAAGACAACACAGAGGAAGGAGTCGGTCACCCCTTGGACTTGCATGAGGACCTTATACCTCTCCAAGTGGTCCAGCAGATCGGTAGTGCCATCGTAGGGATCCAGCTAGGGAACAAACCGAGTTGAGATTGGCTCCTCCATGATACAGTGAGACAATAGAGAGCGGCTATCATAATCTGCCTCCAGCCGATCTTACAGCTAAGCTCTCTAGCCGCTGATTGTATTTGTCAAGCCGCGCTCCGTCCGATGGTCGATCCGACCATCAAAGGATCCCTCCTTAAGATCCGAAGGATGAGTAGGAGGAGGGGTAGCACCGGTGATGATGTCCTTACCCGGGCTCCTTCTCATGCCATCGTTTAGGGGAACTATTGGAACGACAGAAGGGAGATCGTGGCCTCTTGGAGGTCTCCCAGCGGTGAGACCTTGGCGAAACATGATGGTAAGGTCCCTGCGAAGGGAGTCTACCATGGGCGGACTGCCGCTAGCCTAGGGGCTTGCCTCCTGGGGTGGAGAAGGCTGAGGTTGTTGCTGCATGGCTACAAGCGTTGCTCTTGTAGTACTCAAACCACAACCACTAGGTCTTGAACTTGCTGAGCAAGAGCGGCGAGCTGGTCGGGTTGGGTGACCAGTAGCGATGGTGATGGCAGAGCAAGGAGGTTAACCTCCAGCTGCTCAGCCCGCAGGAGGATGCCCCCCAGCATGGCTGATGAAGGCTTTCTGAACGCGTGTAACCGCCATTTCTTACTTGGAGGGAGATGGAGATCTGCTACCAGCCTTCGTGGGTATTTTACTTTTCCCTCGCCCCCCTTCCTGGTACACCAATCTGTTATCACCAAATCACCTTCCTCGAAGTATCAGATAAGATTTAAGGCTTGATGGTTGATGAGGACGGGGATGAGAGCCCTCCTAAGCTCCACCCTCGGATTGAGATCCTGCATGGAAGTCCCGTGGCCGGATGTTCCGGCGGGGACCCTCCAACACTTAAGTGAGTGACTTGGAAAACAATAGTCTATCTTCCTTTATTTTGGGAGATGGCTAGGACTTAGGAAGTTTTTTTTAAGTTGAAGAAGTTGAAGTCCCCCTCTTGTAGTGAATGGGGGCTTTTATACCTGGCTGGGGGTCTCTCTTACCCCTTTTTGGACAGTTGTTCATTTTGAGACGCTTCGTCTTGACTTAAAACAAGCGGTAAGGCCAACAGCGATAGGTGGTGTCTGCCCCCTAGTTTGTCAGAACTGGCTGGCCACCTCCTTATTTGATATGGGCAGCTATGATCAGTTGGTGGGCCACGTTCTGTTAGTGCGGCATGGCAGACGGTAGGTGGGGTAGGTCTTATCGGCCGTAAGCTACAGCCGGTAGGTAGGGCACGTAGGGTCATAGGTGGGCCACGTGGGACCGTGTAGGGCGACGACGGGCTAGATGGAGCCGCAGATGGTAGCGGATTGTGTGGCGCTGACGCCAACTTTGAGGTCGGCAATGAGGGCCGACGCTGGAGTCGGACCGATCTTGGGAGCAAGATGACACGTTAGATCATGATGACTTTAATTGTTTGATTTTACCTTCACTAGTTAGCCCTTTTTCATTAACTATAACATGGCTTGATCAGCCACATCAATATGCATAACTTATTAAGAGTTATACATAGAGGCAATAATCAAATTAAATTGAATTCATATACATACTAAATGAAATTTTTACCAATTCAAACATGATTTATTTAATAAAATAAAACAAAAAATTGAGAAATGAATCCAACTCCTTTTTTTTTTCTTTATATATAATTAAACTAGCAATTTGACTCAACTCATATTCATTATTTATTAAATAAGGTTAAACGTGTTAAACGGTTTAAGTGAATTTTTAACGGTTTAAATTAGTTTAAAGTGAAAGTATGATGAATTAAATTGATTAAGTTTTAAATCAATTGAATAGGTTTTAAACAGACTAAATACATCAAGTTAGGATGGGTAAACTAAGCTCGATCCATTTATTAAACTAAAATAAATAAATTAACCTATTTATTATATTAATTTTATTTCAAATCAAAAACTGTTTAAAATACAGGTCGCGTGTCAGCTCATGAGGTGCCACCCCAGCTCTAAAGTAATCGCGCGTGGCCCGCAGTTCAAATTCTCCAGCGCAGCATTCGTTACAGCGTAGCCGACGGATCGGCGAGGGCAGGGTCGCAGGTGGGGCGGTTGGTTCGCAATCGCTTCGGCGGTACTCTGACGCCACCGGTTTTAGAAACTACTTAAAAGGCCGAAGCTCTCGGACCATCGTGTCCGACCTCTTCAAAATCCCTCGATCTTTGCTCGCGGGAACCCGTCGGATATAAGCTGCCGGCGATCTTGAGCACGGGGTTCACCATTCGTGAGCAGGAGGAGCTCAGAACCCCAGCTTTCCCTTCGGCGCCCTCCGACCATGGCGTCCGGCCAGGAGTCCGCTGGGACGACGCTTATGGATCTCATTACCTCCGATCCGACGGCGGCTGCCCCCCATTCCTCCTCCACAGCGGCCCCGTCCACGCTCGGCAAGCCGGTGAGCACGGAAAAGAAGTCGAAGAGGGCCACCTTGATGCAGATCCAGAGCGACACCATCTCCGCGGCTAAAGCTCTCAACCCCATTAGGAGCCATCCACAGAAACAGAAGAAGAAGGTGGCTTCATTCCCCCAAATTTTCCTCATCCTCACTTTCTTGATCTTTACCTTTGTGCTATTCCTTTCTTTTCTCGTTCTTTTATGGAAGTATTGGGTTCCGCATCTTGATCTACTCATTTTCCTATTGCATTTGCTCGGCGAGTGTCATTCTTTAACGCCTTTATTGATCTTGATCCCGAGCAGCCGGTGTCGTATGCTCAGTTGGCGCGGAGCATCCATGAACTCGCCGCCACATCTGATCAGGTTCCCACGGCTATACTTATTTATCTGTATCGTTTTCAAGGTTTCTGATCCAACCTATTGACGTTGTTCCATTCAGAAAAGCTCCCAAAGGCAGTTAGTGCATCATGTGTTTCCCAAACTCGCAGTATATAATTCAGTGGATCCTTCTGTAGCTCCATCTCTTCTCATGGTAAGCTTTTTCTATTCTTGAACGTTCATATGATCAAGGTTTTAAGTCTCAATGGGATGGAGGCGTTTCAGTTGTCCCATCCTATTTTTTGGACAAATGGGATCACGGTTGGGATAGGACTTTGAAACCCATCCATGCAGAAGGGAAAAAAAGAAAAGAAGAAAGAGAACAAAAGAAGGGGAAAAAGAAAGAAAGAAATGAATGAAGAAGAAAGAAAGAAAGAGATGAAGGAAGAGAGATAAAAGAAAGAAAAAAGTAAAGAAAAATTCAATGGGAGAGATAAGGGTATCGGGATGTTTGATCGAGATCGTCTGAGATAGCAAAGCATTCCATACCTTGAAGAAAATATAGCACCACCATCCCATGAAATGTTTGACGCATGTAGTTGTAGGTTCTGAATCTTCATTTATTTAAGTTAAATCTATTGGATGAATGCATGAATGAACACTGTTTGTT
>UESW01005111.1:0-98766 GCA_900491605.1 Calamus simplicifolius
AAGTCAATTCCCTCTTTCTGTGCATAACCCTTGACAACTAACCTTGCCTTATATCTCTTGGTACCATCGACCTCATTCTTTATCTTGTACACCCATTTATTGAACAGAGCTTTCTTACCAGCGGGTAACTTACAAGATCCCAAGTCTTGTTTTGCTTTAAAGAGTCCATCTCCTCTTTCATAGCCAACTCCACTTGACCTTAGCTTCATCCTGCATGGCTTCAATAAAACATTCTGGCTCTCCAGAATCTGTGTACAAAACATAATCATTAGCAAAATACCTCTGTGATGGCCTGGTAACCCTCGTGGTCCTCCTCAACTGTGGGAACACCGGCTGAGGTACCGATGTATGCATGTGGCTATCTGTTCCAACCACATCTTTCTCCTCCACATCCTTGGAGTTTCCACCTTCAGTTTGCACTCGGGAAATTTTTTCATCTCTGATAGGATCGAGTTCTATAAACTCATGTTTCTTTTCTTCCACTGCATCCTTCCTGTCTTTGTAAGTATGCTCTTCATCAAATACCACATTCCTGCTCCAAATGATCTTATTGTTCTGGAAATCTTAGAGCTTGTAGCCATACTCATCGCCATCATATCCAATGAAAATACACTTTGTAGACTTGGAGTCTAACTTACTCCTCTTCTCTTTCTCAATTAGAGAATAAGCAATGCAGCCAAATACTTTAAGAAAAGAAAGTTTTACCTATTTTCCTGTCCAAACCTCCTCCGGAATCCCACCATCCAATGCACTGGATGGACTCCTATTGATCAAATACACTGCGGTGTCTAGTACTGCTGCCCAAAAATATGTAGGTAGACCTGAGTCAAACCTCATACTCCTCTTGTTGGGAATTGTATCCTAAAGCTAATCATTTGATGATTGTGCTAATGTAAATTGTATATAAATTGATATATTAATAAAAGTTATTTGGCAGTTTATTCATTACAAGAACATCTTCTTAAAATTCCTAATAGTAATGAAGTCCTCAGGATCTTTCTTCATGATAAAGGAGGATTTATCTATGAAGGTCCTTAAAAGAGTTCGCGACCAAATGATATACTATGAAAGGGCCATAGTACTATCAATTATAGGACGTTATATATCATTTGTTGGTTGTCCTCTTAACCAAGGAGTGTAGAGACACTGGTATGACATACATGTGATAATGTAGGAGTACATTTCACCGAACATGACTCATTTCTGGATACTCTGCTGTCAAGAGTTAATCCGAGAAGATATAGGTATAAGTATCATTCAGACCTGAAGATCACAACTGGTGACTTGCAAGCAACTCATTGTATTTAGGTGCCGGACCACCTGGATTTCTAATCCAGCTACGAAAGGTTACTGGATGCAGTCAAGTACTTGTGGTAGTCAGTTGTGAATCAAGATGGAATTTGACCTATCCCGTTAAAAGGAGAAATGCTTGTGTTTCAATTTAGCAAGACCTTGGCCAAGACACTTCATGTGAAAGTCACATGATCACTATAATTGAAATCACTTTATGGATTTGCTATTTAGAGTTGACAGGCTCTTAAGCCATCCTTAGCATTTGTGGTCAAAAGGATGAATTATACGGTAACTGTTTCTTAGAGTTCTTGGAGTTTGCTTGGCAACTCTTCGACCTATCCGGACGTCGGGTTTCATTGCTAGATGGGCACATCGATTAGTATAGAAAGTTGTTTCTATGCTACCAGCTTAGGTTCGAACCTAGAGAGTCACACGCATAAAAGTTTCCTAGGATGATCTATTTGCTGATCAACGATTGAGAATTGTATATGATTTAATTAATCAATTTGATTGATTGAATTATCTCAATTGGGTTAAGTACAAGTGAATAAGATTCAATTTGGTTTAAGTCTATTAGAAGGACTAATCAATTTCAAATATTGATTTGAAATTAGACTTGATTTGGATTTAAATAGATTCAGGACTAACCAAATTTAATTTGGACTAGGACCATGATCTATGTATGTTCAGTCCAATAAATTCAGATCAGCTTAAATCAAAACCTGAACCCAAACCTCTCGCATAAGTATCTCACATGATAAGATAACTAAAGTCTAAGAGATTAAATTCATATATAGAATTTAATATGTAACATTAATCCTCTCCAAACCATTTCCGTCGTAATTCTAAGGGTTAGAATTAAAGTGGAATTAATGTGCCTCTTTGAATCGACCAAGCGATGGAATTCTAAGTGTTAGAATTCTCATCTCTTTGGTTCTCACCGAACATCGGAGTTAACACTTAGAATTCACATCTCTTTGGTTCTCACCGAACGTCGGAATTAACAAAATGCTACGTCTCCTTGGTTTTTGCGAATGTCAGAATTAACCAACACCGCGTCTCTTTGGTTCGACGTCTCTTTGCTTTTTACCGAACGGCAGAATTCTAAATGTTAGAATTCAATGGGCTGGCTAAAATGAGACTATAAATAGAGGACATCCCTCACTATATACAATAACACACAACATGTCATGGATTGAAATTCTAAAAAGTTAGAATAGAAAATCCTGGTGATTCTGGTGTTAGCAAAAGCTTGGTGGATCTTGGAGGAAGATTCAAGTGGGAGGATTCAAGATCAGCAAAGTCATTTTTTCGTGAGCTAGCACTCCCGGAAATCTGTTCATTTGGGGCTTCGCGTGGATGATACTAGAGGCCGGATGATTGAACGGCTGCAGAGCACAAAAGGATTTACCAACTGCCCTTAAGGTAAGTGATATGATCCCTAAACCTTAAGGCATGATTCAAGGCAAGAAGTACGACTTCTTACGTTGAGGATCAAGATATGATCTTGATGATTATTTATATGCATATTTTAGATCAAGCGATCCTATATATAAGGCAAAGATATGATCTTGATGCATATTAGATAGATTAATATGTAATCTTTTAGTTTCCGCATTGATAATAGTTATCAAATTTTAAAAATATGCATGCCTCGGAGTTTATTTCTCTCTACAAATGGTATCAGAGCAATGGTTTCGTATTGATCTAATTTATTGCATGTAAATTAATGTTCTTATTAATTGTATAATTATGGCTAAAACTGATCACAAGGTCATATGGTCATAGATGGATTAAAAATCTAAATTACCCATTCAATAAGGTATTCTATGACATATTGCCGTACGATTATTTTATCATTGATGCTTAGTCCAAAGATAATTTAAATTGAGCTTTGGCATCAAAACATAGATTACACTCACTCTCAAATTATTTTATATTGATGTTTAGTATAAAAACATAGATATGAGATATGATGGCTTGTTGTCTATGTTATGAAACATACAAATATTTATGAGAGTTTTATTTAAATGTTAAATATTAATTCACAATCTTTTTAGATATGATCTAAATATAGGAATTATGAGTAGTAACATAATGCAAGTTATGCTTGATTAAAATATATGACATGTAAACATGAAATATATTTAATCATTTGGGTTAGCTAAATCGGGTCCATAAAGGATTAGACCCTAAGGTTTAAATCAACTGGATTAAAAGAGTATTTGATCAAATCTAAATTAATTAGATTAGGTTAAGAATGCTCTAAATCAAACAATAGTTGTAGTTGATCATGTCCATGTCTTTTATTAAACCAAATGGATGTAGATTAGGCTCCATGGTTGAGCATAAATCTCTTAGATGAACAAATCAAAATTGGTTAACCATATGATGTCAAGGTGAGTTGGCAAGTTGCTCTAGGATCAACGATCGAATGGTTTTTAATTAGGAGCTACTCGTATTGATGCGTCTTTAATGAGTTAATGACATATCCCTCCCATCGATCTTACTAACCTGGTCAATATGGTAAACCATTTATGATTCAGATCATTTACCTGATTCAGGTTGACCCATGCCTATAAGGAAATCAGTCTGACTGATTTAGGTGCCACTTAACCTGACTTAATCTTATTTCATTCTACCGATTTCATAGATTCAGTGGGAGAACTTGATTAGTCAATTTATCTTTAGATTATTAAATCTTCTAAAATTATTAGGTCCTTAAAATGAAATAGTTATATGATAACTAGATCATAGCCTCCAATTAAGGTGGGTGATAATGTGTCCGATGTCTTGATAATCATTGGAGGCACTCCATGCCTGGTACTTGTCAACCATCGAAATTATCATTCATTATATGATAAATCAGCATAACTATTAAATAGATAGTCAGGTGGGCCAAGCTTCATTCGGGCTTGGTTGTCTATTGATAGGTTACACTTATTATATCATTTAATGGTTGGACATAACCAGAACTTTTAGTGGAGGCACTCCATGCCTGCTGAAGAGGTATATAGGGCAAAACTGAACACTAAGAATTGTTTTGAGAAACAATTGGTTTTGAACATACTCTTAGATGCATATGGGTTGGCCATACTTCACTTGGGCCTGTATTGTAGTCTATGTAGATCTTAGTGCCCACTAAAGAATTAAGAATAATTCTTCGAATTGGGGTGTAGAGGCTGCCAATTTGAACAAAATAGTGGGAGAATCTTTAAACTAAAGTCAAAGTCTTTAGACTGAATTAATTTATATACTAATAAACTTTAGTTTTTCCTTATACAGAAATGGCCACTAATTTATCATTAAGGTCTCTATTTAATAGTGACAAGTTGAATGGTTCCAATTTTAATAGCTTATTCAGAAAACTTAAGATCGTCCTTGAGTATTAGAGGATTCTATATATTCTGAATAATCCTGCACCAAAAATACCTGATGCAAACACCTAAAGTTCTGATAAAGACACTTATCAGAAGTGGCTCAATGATAGAACTAGCGTACGTTGTATCATGCTAGTAGCAATGAACAATGAATTCGGTCGCTGGTTCGAGAATGCTCAGCCAGAATAAATCATTCAAGCGTTGAATGAATCTTTCAGCACACCCGACGACGTTGAAAGGTACAAGACTAGTTGTACTATTTTTAATGCTCGAATGAGGGATGGATCTCCTGTCACTGATCATGTATTGTATATGATCGAGAGAATAGAACTCCTAAGCAAGCTCGGCTTTCCCTTATATGAGCAGTTGGAAAAAGATGTGATCCTGAATTCCTTGCCTCCATCCTTCCGACCTTTTCTTACTCATTTTTGAATGACAAAGCCTGCAGTCAACTACCACGGTTTGTTGGGGTCGTTACAGAACTTTGAGAAGGATAACAAGCTCTCTAAGGGTTTGGTTAATGTGGTTGAAGGATCTAAGGTAGGGCGATAACCCTTTAGAAAAGGGAAGAAGAAAAAGAATAAGAAAAAGGTGTTACATGCTAGGACATCTATAAGTGGCCAGATGCAGAAGAAGAAATTGATAAAAGTCAAGCTGAATGCTTTCATTGCAAGATGCAAGGGCACTGGAAGAGGAACTGTCCTCTTTACATTGCCACACTTGATCAAAATAGGCCCAAGAAGAAAAAGGGGCAAGATGTTGCTCAACAAGGTATTTATATGATAACACATTGTAATTTTTCTGTATATGATAATCAGACCTGGGTATTGGATACCGGGAGTCCTTTTAACATTTGCAATTCATTGCAGGGACTACAGGTCACTAGAAGATTTAAGGACAATGAAAGATTCCTTAATGTCGGTGATGGAAGATTAGTTCCAGTTCTGGCATTAGGAGTTCTTGAAATAGTTTTCAATAGAAATGTCATTATACTAAATGATTATCATTTTTGCCCAACGTTCTTGTTGAACGTAATTTCTGTAGGCCTTCTGACCAAAAGTAATTATGAAATTTCAATAAAGGATGTTACTTTGAATATCATTATGAATGGAATCACTGTAATGACTGGGCATTTATCTAATGGCATTTATATATTATCACAGCCTGTGAATGTAGTGTACAACTCAAGTAAGCGTCCTAGAACAACTGATGTCACAGACATTATCTTTGGCACCATCGGCTGGGTCATATCAATAAGAACAGATTAAACAGGTTAACTCAGGAGGGCATCCTTTGAATTGATGATTGTGAATCATTAACTACCTGTGAATCCTGTCTTCTTGGTAAAATGACCAAGTCATCTTTTACTAGAAAAGGTGAAAGAGCCAAAGAGCTATTGGGTCTAGTACATACTGATGTATGTGGACCAATGAGCACTTGTGCCAAAGGTGGATATTACTACTTCATTATTTTATAGACAACCTTTCTATGTTCGGTTATGTCTATCTTATGCGACATAAATCTAAATCGTTTAAAATATTCAAACTATATCATAAAGAAGTAGAAAAATAAACAGAAAATATATTAAGATCCTTCGATCAGATCGAGGAGGCGAATACCTTTCCAATGACTTTGTGACATATTTAAGGGAGATGGGATTCTCTCCCAATGGACTCCTCCTGGAACACCGCAGCATAACAGTGTGTCGGAAAGAAGGAATCGAACTTGTTAGATATAGTTCGGTCCATAATGGGTTTTGCAAGCTTGCCAATATCCTTTTGGGGATATGCATTAGAATCAGCTTGTTATATTCTCAATAAGGTTCCAAGTAAGTCTGTTTCTAAAACTCCACATGAGATGTGGTATGGACATAAACTGGTTATCACATATCTGAGAGTCTGGGGGTGTCCGGCTTATGTGAAACGTGCAAAATCAGACAAACTTGAACCCAAATCTGATAAATATTTTTTTATCGGCTATCCGAAAGAAACCAAAGGATATTACTTCTACAATACTGAAGAACAAAAGTTGTTCATTGTAATAGAGCAGTTTTCTTGAAAAGGAGTTCCTTAGTGAAGGAACAAATAGCTCTAATATTGAACTTGAGGAAGTTCATCAAGTAGAAGGAACAACACAAACCAGTGAATCCTTAGAATCTGAATTGATTAGATCAAACTCAAAACCCATTTTAGATGCACCATTAAGGTGATCCGGTAGAGTACCACATCAACCGGACAGATACTTAGGTTTCTTGGTCCAGAACGAAGATCCTATTGAGCTTAATGAGAACAACGAGGATCTGATCACCTATATGGATGCTATGCAAAGGACTGACTCTAATAAATGGCTTGATGCCATGAAATCCGAACTTGATTCCATAAAGAAAAATAATGTATGGACATTAGTTGACCCACCCGAAGGGATAAAACCCATATGGTGTAAGTGGGTTTTCAAGAGGAAAAGAGGCACAGACGGAAAGGTAGAGACCTACAAAGCACGTCTGGTTGCCAAGGGGTATCGTCAACGTTATGGTATTGACTATGATGAAACGTTTTCTCATGTGGCAATGCTGAAATCCATTCGGATTATGCTAGCTATAGCAGCACACTTCGATTATAGATTTGGTAGATGGATGTTAAAACCGCTTTTCTAAATGGTAATTTAGATGAACAGGTGTATATGATACAGCCTGAAGGTTTTATATCTGAAAACGAGTCTAAAGTGTACAGGCTACATAAGTCCATTTATGGACTTAAGCAAGCATCTAGGAGTTGGAACATACGATTTGATAATGTGATCAAATCTTATGGCTTTGTTAAGAATAAAGAAGAACCTTGCATTTATAAATGGGCTAACGGTTCGTTATTGTATTTCTTGTATTATATGTGGATGATATTCTCTTAATCGGGAATGATGTCCCTGCATTACAAGGAATAAAGACATGGTTATCATCACAATTCTCTATGAAAGATCTGAGAAGCATCATACATCCTAGGGATGAAGATCTATAGAGATAGATCGAAGAGGATGCTTGGTTTATCCCAATCTACGTACATTGACACTGTGCTAAAAAGGTTTAGCATGGAGAATTCCAAGAAAGGCTATCTTCCGATAGGCCATGGAATTCATCTTTCTAAGAAGGATTGTCCGACAACTCCTAATGAAAGAGAACGTATGAGTCAAATTCCATATGCTTCGGCAGTGGGATCGATTATGTACACCATGACATTTACAAGACCAGATGTGGCATACTCACTAAGAGTAGTGAGTAGATACCAATCTGATCCAGGAGAAAAACACTAGCAAGTTGTTAAGATAATCCTTAAGTATTTTAGAAATACTAAAGACCAGTGATTAGTCTATGGAGAGTCTGATTTGAAACTTGTTGGATATACTGATTCCAGTTTCAATCAGATCATGATGATAGCAAAAGTGTGTCAGGTTTCGTGTTTATCCTGAATGGTGGAGCTATTTGCTGGAAAAGTTTCAAGCAACATACAGTGGCATATTCAGTGTGCGAGGTAGAGTACATCGTTGTATCAGATGCTGCGAAAGAAGCTGTGTGGCTGCGAAAGTTTATCTCCGAGCTTGGAGTGGCACCTTCCATAGATGGACCAGTCTTGTTGTACAGTGACAGCATTGGTGCCATAGCTCAAGCAAAGGAACCACGAGCACATCAGCGCACCAAGCACATACTGCATCGGTTTCATCTTATTCAAGAGATTGTAGATTGAGGTGACATAAATCTTTAGAAGATTGATGGAAAGGAAAACCTAGGTTACCTATTTACTAAAGCACTCAGCATCAAGGAGTTTGACGACTATAAATTAAAGATGGGTATTAGATACTGTAATGAGTGGCTTTAGGCTAAGTGGAGTTTGTTGGAAATTGTATCCTAAAGCCAATCATTTGATGATTGTGCTAATGTAATTGTATATAAATTGATATATTAATAAAAGTTATTTGGCAGTTTATTCATTACAAGAACATCTTCTTAAACTTTTAATAGTAATGAAGCCCTCAGAATCTTCCTTCACGATAAAGGAAGATTTATCTATAAAGGTCCTCAAAAGAGTTCGCGACCAAATGATATACTATGAAAGGGCCATAGTATATCAATTATAGGACGTTGTATATCATATTGTTGGTTGTCCTCTTAACCAAGGAGTGTAGAGACACTGGTATGACATACATGTAAAAATGTAGGAGTACATTTCATCGAATGTGACTCATTTTCGGATACTCTGCTGTCAAGAGTTAATCCAAGAAGATATAGGTATAAGTATCCTTCAGACCTGAAGATTACAACCGGTGACTTGCAAGCAACTCATTGTACTTAGGTGCCGGACCACCTGGATTTCTAATCCAGCTACGAAAGGTTACTGGGTGCAGTCAAGTACTTGTGGTAGTCAGTTGTAAATCAAGATGGAATTTGACCTATCCCATTAAAAGGAGAAATGCTTGTGTTTCAATTTAGCAAGACCTTGGTCAAGGCACTTCATGTGAAAGTCACATGATCACTATAATTGAAATCACTTTATGGATTTGCTATTTAGAGTTGACAGGCTCTTAAGCCATCCTTAGCATTTATGGTCAAAAGGATGAATTATATGGTAACTGTTTCTTAGGGTTCTTGGAGTTTGCTCGGTAACTCTTCGACCTATCCGGACGTCAGGTTCCATTGCTAGATGGGCACATCGATTAGTATAGAAAGTTGTTTCTATGCTACCGGTTTAGGTTCGAACCTAGAGAGTCACACGCATAAAAGTTTCCTAGGATGATCTATTGCTGATCAACGATTGAGAATCGTATATGATTTAATTAATCAATTTGATTGATTGAATTATCTCAATTGGGTTAAGTACAAGTGAATAAGATTTAATTTGGTTTAAGTCTATTAGAAGGACTAATCAATTTCAAATATTGATTTGAAATTAGACTTGATTTGGATTTAAATAGATTCAGGACTAGCCAAATTTGATTTGGACTAGAACTATGATCTATGTAGGTTCAGTCCAATAAATTCAGATCAGCTTAAATCAAAACCTGAACCCAAACATCTCGCAAAGTATCTCACATGATGAGATAACTAAAGTCTGAGAGATTAAATTCACATATAGAATTTAATATGTAACATTAATCCTCTCCAAACCATTTTCGTCAGAATTCTAAGTGTTAGAATTAAAATGGAATTAATGTGCCTCTTTGAATCGACTAGGCGATGGAATTCTAAGTGTTAGAATTCACATCTCTTTGGTTCTCACTGAACGTCGGAATTAACAAAATGCTACATCTCCTTGGTTTTCGCTGAACGTCAGAATTAACCAAACGCCGCATCTCTTTGGTTCGGCATCTCTTTGCTTTTTACCGAACGGTGGAATTCTAAATGTTAGAATTCAATGGGCTGGCTAAAATGAGACTATAAATAGAGGACATCTCTCACCAGATAACAACAACACACGACATGTCGTGGATTGAAATTCTAAAAAGTTAGAATAGAAAATCATGGTGATTCTGGTGTTAGCAAAAGCTTGGTGGATCTTGGAGGAAGATTCAAGTGGGAGGGATCAAGATCAGCAAAGTCATTTTTCCGCGAGCTAGCACTCCCGGAAATCCAATTATTCGGGGCTTCGCGTGGATGATACTAGAGGCCGGACGATTGAACGGCTGCAGAGCACAAAAGGATTTACCAACTACCCTTAAGGTAAGTGATATGATCCCTAAACCTTAAGGCATGATTCAAGGTAAGAAGTACGACTTCTTACGTTGAGGATCAAGATATGATCTTGATGATTATTTATATGTATATTTTAGATCAAGCGATCCTATATATAAGGCAAAGATATGATCTTGATGCATATTAGATAGATTAATATGTAATCTTTTAGTTTCCGCATTGATAATAGTTATCAAATTTTAAAAATATGCATGCCTCAGAGTTTATTTCTCCCTACACCTCTCTCTCTCAAGAATGGTCATGTTCATTCTTTCTGGCACACCATTCTGCACTGGTGTCCCTGGGACGATCTTGATCCTTCTGATTCCATGCTCTGCGCAGTAGACATCAAACTCTCTGCTGCAGTATTCACCACCGTTATTGTCTTGAGACACTTGAGACTTGCTCCAGTATGGCTTTCACACATGACTCTCCATCTCTTGAAGATGCCAAAGACCTCAGACTTTTCCTTCATAGCAAACACCCAGACTTTTCTGCTGAAATCATATAAACATGACAAAGTACTTATTGCCCGCATATGATGCCACTGGTGCTGGACCCCAGACATCTGAATGAACCAACTCCACCTTTCAGTCTTCTTCTGAGTTCTTGCTAACTGAAAACTCACTGCTTTCTGCTTACCATAGATACACCCTTCACAAAACTCTAGATTCACCTTCTTCAGCCCAGGTAGAAGCTCTCTCCTATGTAGAATATTCAAGTTCTTCTCACTAAGATGACCGAGCCTCTGTGCCATAATATAGTCACTGTACCCGTGTTTCCTGCCACTGAAACTGAACTCTCACTGTCTGCCAAGAAGTAGAGAGTGCCTGTTCGCTTCCCTTTGACAACAACCATAACCCTTTAGTAATTTTTCCACTGGAATTACCAAAAACGGATACATAACCTTCAACATCAAGCTGACTGATAGAAATTAGGTTTTTCTTTAACTCTGGGATGTATCTGACTTGTGCAAGTCTCAATTCTCCGCCTGTCACTAGCTTCAGTACAATTGTTCCTCTACCAATAATTTGCATTGTTGTCCATTGCCAACTGTGACATGACCAAAATCTCTTGACAAAATCTAAAATAGGTGTCTCTTTGAGCTGCAATGGTAAGAAGCCCTAAGTCTACAAACCACATATCTGAGTTTGCCCCATCGCGGCTGATAGGCACACATCCTCAAAATTTCGCTCAATAGTACTCACAACATTTGCTTTCTGACCTTCTATCTTGCTCTTTGCACCTTTTTTTCTTTTTCTTACCCCAACAATCCTTGCTCATGTGACCTTTCTTCCGCAGTTCCAACACTTCATGGGAAATCTCCCTTTGGACTTTCTCTGCTCTTGGACTGGCCTTTCTCTGACTTCTTCTCTCCTGTGATCTTCCTCTGGTATCCATCATGAGTGCAGTACTTGTAGAAGTTTCACCCACAGCCTTTTTTCTCATCTCATCATTCAATATACAACTAACTGCATCATTGAATGTAAGGATACCTGATACCGAGTTGCTGACTGTCATCACAAGATTGTTCCAACTCTCTGGTAAGGAACATAAGAAAAGAAGCGCCCTGAATGAATCATCAAAAGCAACAGAGACCGACTCCAATTGATTAATCATCGAGTTGAATCGTTTAGATGCTGTCACTGAACTATTCTCAGCCATCTTCAAATTGAAGAGCTTTTTCATGAGAAATATATTGTTTGAGGTGGAAGGTTTTTTATACAGCTTTGTTAAAGCGGTCACATATCCACAGTGGTCTTTTTCTTTGCAATATTATACGCCACTTGAGGTGTCAACGACAATCTGATCGTGGCCAGGGCTTTCCTATCCAGAATCATCCAATCTGAGCTGCTCATTTAATCCGGTTCTTTCCCTCTAATGGAAGGTAAAGATCCTTCTGATATAGGTAGTCCTTAATTTGCATCCTCCACCATCCGAAATTGTGACATTGAATTTCTTGATTTTGATCTTGTCTTCTGCCATCTCTTTGTTGATTTGTCGACCGTAATAATATGAAGAAAACCAAGCTCTGATACCAATTTGATAGGGAATACAACAAATATTCCTCTAATAAGATCGCTATTAGTACGGCAAAGCACGCAGTTGCGATATAATCAACAAAAAATACATAATAATAATAGAACCAAAATCAAAAAAAACAGCGAGAGACGAGGATTTTACGTGGTTCACCCAAACTGGGCTACGTCCACGGCGGCACAGGATCCGCAAAGCTTCACTAAGAGTTGAATCAGGTACAAACCCTCAAAAACACACTCTTTCAGAAACTCTTATGATCTCACTAAAAGATTATAGAACCTTTTTTTCTCTCTCTCTGTAGCACACAGATGTCCTCACCGAGCCTCCAATTTATTTCACACGTTCGTAACTCCCACACGAGATTTTTGTGGTGGGCGGTTGCAGCTGAGATGACGTCTCAAATCCTCCTCTAAAAGCTCCCTTCGGTGACTTTGGTAATGGCCAAAATATCCTCAACTAACTCCCCAAAATCTATCCAAATCTCATGTGTGGTTCCTTTTGGATAACGACTGATTTGCCAACTCCTTCGTGAACTCTGATCTGGGGCTTCCTCTTGATGAAATTAATCT
This sequence comes from Calamus simplicifolius, assembly GCA_900491605.1. Classification (NCBI taxonomy): domain Eukaryota; kingdom Viridiplantae; phylum Streptophyta; class Magnoliopsida; order Arecales; family Arecaceae; genus Calamus; species Calamus simplicifolius. The sequence continues at coordinate 12,999 of UESW01005111.1, forward strand.
CCATCCATAACACTTAGTTCCTTTTTCTTCTTCTTCTGTTATCCATTAAATTCCTATCCTGATCAAGTTCCTAGATTTCATCTTGTGTTTGGACACAAATCAGGAGTGGTTTGCGACCTGGAGTAGTTACAAAGCCACGCTTAACCCACTGGCAGTTGTGGTCACCCTTGAGAGGAGCTAACTTGTCATTTTGCGGCTAAATCGGCAAAAAGATACGATGTTAGATTTTCTGGTTTCTTACAACAGTCGCCATTATTGATTGAATGGTACAGCACGCGTACATTTTTCTGAAGAGCATCTATATAACAATCTGAGTAGATAATTATTTCAATGCCAGGCATTCTACTTGATGTTGCTTGAACTAGTGATGAACATACAAAAATGATTTCTGAACCTCTGTTGTTTATGCTGGTAGTGAATTTGTATCAAACTGCACTCTTGCTTACCTTGAACACTGACAGCTTTACAGAGATTGATCCATGAATACTTCCTGCTAGTCCTTGAGTACTTTCTTTACTACGAAAGTGGCGTGGAACCAGTTGAATCCTCATCATTCTTCCTAGCATCAGAGTCTGAGCATTGATAGATGCACATCAGAAAGCATATGGCTATAGGGAATATTGTTGCCATAGACTGTGGCATGTCATACCTTCCTGTTGTTTCAATGCATGCTGTATTGTTGTATCAGTACCGAATTGATCCATAGTACGAAGGGCGTGTACACTGAACGGACCTCGCACCAGAGGAAACAACAGTGCACTAATTGGCAACAGTTTCGGATCTGGTATCAAGTCTGCAAGCCTTGCTATAGGCATTGTAGAGTTATTTGTTTTTGGACAAGATGGTTATGCTTCTATGAAGATATTTGATGAATAAAGTCTGCTTAAAGTGTGCGAGTACTACTCCAAAGCTGAATTCTTGGCCCCCTTAGATGTTGCTTGATCAGTATTAGCTATCCTTTTGCTCGTTTTGGTGCTGAAAGCCTGTCAAATATGAAAAACACTGGAGTATCAAACTACTCTCAGCAAATTTAGTGCTAGTCTTTTCTTTACTTTTTTCCTCCCCTCAACAAGAATTATGAACGACCTTTTCTTTTAAAAAATAGTGGTGGATTTTAAATGCTAAAGGTGGACTTTTCAAGTGGTTCCTTTAATTTTCTTACCTCTATGCTTCATCGATCATCTTTATATCAGATCAAGAGTTCATGCTAGTTTACTTTCAGTGGATTCTGATAGCTTGTCCAATGCGAGAGGTTCAGTTTAAAAAGCTTCTAGCTCCATCATCTCTCTCCTTTCGGGATCCTCGAAGATTCATTCGTAAAATAGAAGGGATCCATGCGCCTCTCTGCACCTAGACCAAAGTATCCTCAATATTATTTTACACTACACCTAGCAGTTGGAAGAAGAAAGCACTATTTTACTCTACAGGTCGCCTTCCCACCGGCCAAAAGCTGAGAGCACTTCAATTTAAAATAACAGCTGCTTTCTGTTGTTAATGCCTCAATAATTGGAAAGTCGTGCACAGGCCATAACCTTCCAAACTTCCATTCTTCATCTTGGTGACATCTCCACTTTGTTATGATTCTTTTTCTTTAGCCCACCAGATTTTTGTCTTGTCGTATTCATGTTTTCAATTGTTTATTTTGCATGCAGTTCCTGTTGCAACGCAAATCTGAGTCATCTTGGTTGAGCTAATGGCTTTTAAAATCCAGCACTACTTCACCACCATTTATGAATTCAAACACCTAATAAAGTGTCAATTTCAAACTTAGCAGGTGAAAAGCACTTAATTTCAGCACTAGTCTTCATAAACGTCACGGTATGACCACTTTCAGGTTATTTATCAGAAAGAGTGAATGATTGTACATGTTGTAAGTTTTCCTCTGAACTTGTAATGTAATGCAAAACGACGCAGTAGCAATAGCATGTGGTGCTTTAATGAATATCTCATTCGTCTCACTTGTGTTAAAAGTCCATTGTTGCACTCACTGCAGCACTGCTTAAACTGCTTGTGTTGTGGGGCTTCAGACAAGCATGAATGATGGCAGGAATTGAAAAATTAGAGTACCTTCACAATAATGATAGCTAGCAATAGTATGCCATCTTTGTACTCAACTAGTTTGAATAAACCTTCCACTTCTTCTCCAGTGGTCGCTATACCAAACTCCACACCTAAAAAATTAGCTGCCGCCACCATCATTCAGGTGTCTACATAACCACAGATTTGCAATCTTGCCTTTTAACTTACTCTGCCCACTCATTAGGCTAAAAGATGGCTTCATTTAGTAGCACGAGTTCTTTTACTGAATAAAAAAAAGGGATTCATGGCTTTCTAACTTAACCCACTCGCAAGGCTCTCATATAAGATACAGCAAACATTGCAATATTAAACTCCCTTAGGTCAGCCTGGAAGAGCGCAATTGAAAAGACCAGGATCTTTTTTGGGTGGCAAAAGTCACCATGCCCCATAATGTTCAGCTTTCTTGTGGATCATCTTATGAGCATAATGATAATATATATAATGATTTATTATCTTAGTTATATTTTTTCTGATCTTACTATTAATATAGCAAAGCTGAAAATGATATCTTACAAATTCCTCTTGCGGGATGAAAGAATGATAATTGCCAAATTGATGTTATGTTAATTTAGTACAATGGGTAAAAATTGTTGTGGTTTTGAAGTTTAGAAAAAAAGAATGAGATACGTATGCCTTGAAAAGAAGGGTCAATAGAGGGCTTTGTGGTTATAAGCATAATGTAACATATGGATGGGAATTGGTGCTTAACAGTTGCTCTCTACCATGGCAAGTTAAATTTATCAAGAGAAATAATATACATATATAAGAGGATTAGTTTTGATTGTAAAATGTTATGCTCATTATGGAAGAGGTGTATGATAATAAGAATACATTGTTTTGTGTTTGATTTTGAAGTAAAACAGCAGCCTTTTATGTTTTAAATCTTTTCCATTCACAGTAACAGATCTTACAACTTTCTGTTGAGTAATTTCTGAAATTTTGCAAGGTCTTGCAGAAACATTGTAAAGCCAATAAAAGATATACATCATTGCTGCTATTATATATTATCACTGTGAATATGTGCAAACCTTGGATCTTTGATCTATTGGTTTCCTTTTTTTTTCTCTATTTTTCATATTTCAATTGGTTATCCTTATAACTTGTTGAGAGATTTGCCAAATACAATGAGTAAACTAAAACATATAAAGTATCATGGGATCTCTTTCTTAAACCTTGACGATTGTCACACGTCTTCATCTAATTAGGTTGGCCAGAAATCAAACGTTTTTCTTTCCTAATTGCAGCCTAAAGCGCTGTTCTCTTCCAAATAACAGCATACCTAGCGATGGCCATGACCATGCTGGAAAACTAGTCCTCTATAAATTAATTTGGATGTCATGTGGGCAAGGCCTGTTTACATATCAGTCTTCTATGTTTGGATGCATGACTCCCCTATTCCGGTGATATGTTCCATGCTTGTGCTGAGGAAAGAAGCCAAAAGAGGTGGGTTGCTGAATCCTTATGCTTAATCTGAAACCCCTCCCAAGTTATGTCATCTTGAAGAGCTCAAGACTGGGAAAATCAGCATCGGCGCGTCTTGATTCTTCAGTGAAGACATACCGTGGTAGTGCTTAGTTTTCATTCGGCCTTCAAGATGACGAACCATCTTTAAAACTTTTATAAGAAACTTCAGCAAATGGCCGTGATGTTTTAAAAAACTAGATGATTATATCTAACCCATCTGAACTGCCATTAAAATAAGTGTTGTTGCCTGTAGACACGTAATGTCATGCGTGCCTTTCCATTATGTATGGTATATTATTATAAAGCCGCCAAAGCACTGTGCTTGAATGTACAAAAAAAAAAAAAAAACACTGAAGAGAAAAGCTTAATAAAGAACGATACTCTTCGCGCAGTGGGAATTGGAGAGGCCAGTAGTCAAGAGCCTCTTCGTATACCATTTAATTGCTGCTGGTGAACAGATATGGACACGTGCTGTGCACGTGCAGAGGAGTGCCAGTGGGCGTCCAGAACAAAGAACGGCTGGGAAGTGGAGAACGGGGCTTTAATTAGGAAGGTAAATATATATGCATACCTGCAATATTCCTATCAACTTTGATAGCTTCGTTCACACCAATAAGCTTCCAGTGAGACAACTTAGTTCTCGTCTTCTAGTCTTTGGCGAAAAAGCAGTCCCTAGGAAAGCTACCACTCAACGAATGATACAGAAAAGGACCAGCAACGACGAAAATCGAAAGAAGAAAAAGCTCAAAAGGTTCAATTACCAAATACACATCCCTATCAGTCACATCTACACTCCATGGCCCATGGTCCATACGAGGGAATAAGTTTAATGCTTTAAGACGCATCCAAGATAGCTGTGATGGCATGTAGACAACATGCACAATACCACGTACTGTAAGTCTGCAACGCAGAAAAGTCACGCAGCGGGTGCTTCACAACCAAAGCTTTTTCTCATTTAATGGCACAATTGTCGATGCCAATTCAAAAGAGAGCAGTAACAATGCGACACGTACACCAGCCGAGTGACTTCCGAGTGAGTAACTTGAGCATTGTTGATATTCAAATCAATGACTCACATTGCTCATCATGGTTATAAATCATTTCTTAATTACTTGATGCATGAGGAGCAAAAATTCTTTCAGGAAAAAGGAAATCACTGGATGGCGTGGATCATTGACTCAAATGTTTTCGCATCAAATTTTTTTTTTTTTACAAGCAGACGATCATACCACTGTGGAATGAGTCAAACCCGAAATATCAAAGTACATAATTTGCTCCAAAATAACCGAACAGGGGTCACCAGGATGTCATTCCTACTGACCAGAATGACGAGCTACAGCCGAGGCAACCTAATCCGCTGCAGCGTTGGCTTCCCTATAGATATGATGGATCAATGGAGCATAGGTAGACTGGAGAGAAGCCCATATATCACTGATCAGAGGATTATAGGAGGAACATAGATCAACATCCCGTTTAATCCAGTGGATGACCGTAAGAGAATCTCTCTCAATAACCATCCGATGAGAGCGCAAAATGCGAACAACGTAGGTGATGCCAACCCAAGCAGCCTGCAACTCTGCCATAAAAACCGAAATATCGAGAGAGCCATGTCCACCAGTCGCAAGCAGCTCTCCCTCAGGCTCCCTAATGATAAACCCAGATTCGGCAATATGGCCCGACACAGTACCATCGAAGTTCACTTTGACATAACCCGGGGGTGGGGGCTCCCAAGAAATCAAAACTGTAGAACGGTGCGCTGCCGAAATAGCAGAAGAATCCTAGAGGCTCGGTCTGTCAGAGTGACTACCCGAATCAGAGCGGAGGTATTCTATAGCAAGAAAGCTAGCAGTGCGGATAATAGTCTGAGACGAGGCCATTTCATCAGCAAAGACAATCTGGTTTCGAGTTACCCAGATGTGATAAGCCAGATAAGCTGAAAAAACACCCTGAGAGCGACTGCCACTCTGAACGGCTAAGCGAATGGCGCATAATAAAGACCGCCGGATGGGTCCCTCCTCCCGCATCCGTGGGCTATATCGAAGCTGTTGCCAAATCTGAGAAGCATAGGAACATGTAAAAAGGGCATGCTCAACTGTCTCATCCTAAAGCCCACATATCGGATAATACGGCCTGATAGAGAGATCGCGACCAGCCAGAAGAGAACATGTAGGGAGGCGGTCCCACATTAGCTTCCACAGAAAAAGCTGGATCCTAGGATGAATGGGCAAACGCCAAATCCAAGCCACATCATCCAAGCACGCGGTCCAAGGGTAGATACGATCGATTAGATCTATAGTAGAAGCACAAGGGAGGCAGGATCGACGCCACAGTCTGGTGTCAAAAGCAGCAGAGGAAGCAAGAGGGATGGCAAGGATCCTGTGCGCTAGCTCAGCTCCAAAGAACCGGGACACCGTGGGGACGTTCCAGGCAGGAGAATCATGACAAATCAAAGCAGAAACAGACAGAGAAGGTCCAACATCAGAGCTAAGGAATGTCGGCCAGCGAGCTAGAGGAAGATCCACTATCCAGGTATCATGAGTAACATTAATAGAAATCCCATCCCCAACCATGCAATGGATATCGGTCATAATAGTCGGGGTAAACTGGCAAATTACTCTCCAAATGAAGGAACAACCACGGGGAATACGGAAGACCGAATCGGGAGTCCAGCCACCATATCTGCCTCGCATAACAGAGCTCCAGAAGCAATGAGGTTCCAAAAGGAATCTGGAGGCGTGCCTAGCAAGGAGAGCCTCTCTGCGGACCATCAATGACTGTATCCCCAGACCTCCCTTGTGAATAGGCAAACAAACTATATCCCATGACATAAGATGAAGACAATGACCTCCATGTGTTGACGCCCATAAGAAGTCGCGCAAATGTCGCTCTATCCGTCGAAGGCAGGTAGTCGGAATCAATGCGTTAGACAAAAGGTAAAGGGAAAGAGATGTAAGGATAGATCGAAGCAGAGTAACACACCCCATCATAGAAAGGCCAGAAACCTACCATCAATCCAATATATCAGTAATCCGTCGCTCAAGGTTCCGAAAATCCTGCTGACAGGGATGCCGCCCAGTTATAGGGATCCCAAGGTAGGTCATACGGTCAGAAATCGTCGAGGTCCCAAGTAACTGGGAGATGGCAGCACAACAACGGTGTGAGGTCGACGGGCTAAAACACAAAACAGATTTCTACAAATTAATCAGCTGGCCATAAACCTGACAATAAGACTGCAGGATAGCAGAGCAGACAGTCGCATTCTGAACAGTAGCAGGGCTAAGCAATATACAGTCATCTGCAAAGAGTAGGTGTGAGAGAGGGGACCAGTAGGCCCCAGCATGTAAGGCTGCAGCTGAGACACCCCAACTGCCTGAGCAAGAGAACGAGATAGATCATCAGCACATAGGATAAACAAAAAGGGGGAGAGGGGGCATCCCTAACGAAGACCCATGACAGAAGAAAAAAATCAGTCGGACTACCGTTAATAAGGATAGAAAATATGGGCCACTGAACACATGCCATAATCCAATCAATAAAGAGATCATCAAAGCCGAAGTCCCGTAGCGTCCGCCTAAGAAATATCCAACTGATCCGATCATAAGCTCTCTTCATATCCAACTTGACTGCCATTAGTCTCTGTCTGCTTGTCGTACGCTGAAGATCATACATAAACTTCTGGGCAATAAGGGCATTATCGGAGATGTTGCTATCACGGATGAAAGCCCTTGTTGGGGAGAAATTAGGCGAGGTATGACCCTCTGCATCCGAGTAACCAATAGACAAGCACAAACTTTGTCTAGAGTGGTATACAAACTAATAGACCGATAATACTGGGGAAGCAAAGCATCCTATCACTTTGGGATAAGGGCAATATAAGTTCGTTGCCAATCTCGAATCTATATTTTTACACCTTTGTACAGCTTGAGAATAGGAAGCACATATTAATTAAAGAATATTAAACTCATATCCCACCAATTTCTTCATGTGGAGAGCGTCCGCCTACTCTTTAATGTTGTGCCACCCTTTTCCAGTGAATTACAAACTTACAAGGTTCATCTAACATTCCAAAAAAGACAACAGACATATAAATAAGAAGTTTATAAGTCATGAGACAATGCAAAATGTGTTTAACACTAAAATATCATCAATATTCTACCCTCTTGGTTGGTTAATAGTTAATAATGTCATCACATCATATCATACATTCGTTCTTCCAATCGCCATGCCTGTTGGTATTGTCACATGCATGTACGTGTTATTGCATCCATCCGTCCAGCAGAATTAGGTGGCTAAATACCAAAACTAAACATATATATACATATGTACGGCAACGTACACCTCCTGTTCCTCCTCCACAGTCCGCGCCCTCACAAATAAATCCCACCCCACACCTCCACACCATTCCATCATAGCTCTCAATCACAAACCAAAGCAATGCAACAAAGAAAAACGACATCACCCTTAAACCCTTCTCCCACTCTTCTACTCTTCCTACTGCTCTCCACACTTCCCTTCACCACTGTCGCCCTCCACTTCCACCATGTCCACCTCCATGACCTCATGACCCGCCACCGCCCTCCCGACGGCGCCCGACAATCCCAACAACACCATGCCCACAAGCTCTCCCTCGACCTCATCCACCGCGACTCCATCCCAGGCCGCAACCACTCCACCCTCCACCAGCTCCTCATCCGAGACTCCCACCGGGTCTCCTTCCTCCTCCGCCGCCTGGGTGGCGCTGCCGCCGCCCGCTACCATCCTGAAGACTTTGGCTCCGGCATCGTCTCCGGCCTCAACGAAGGCAGCGGCGAATACTTCGTCCGCATCGGCGTAGGCAGCCCGCCCAAAGAACAGTTCATGGTGATAGACTCCGGCAGCGACATAGTCTGGATCCAGTGCCAGCCATGCACCCAATGCTACGCCCAGTCCGACCCCGTCTTCGACCCAGCCGACTCCGCCTCCTTCTCCGGCATCTCCTGCAACTCCCCCATCTGCAAACTCGCCGGCTCCGCCTCTTGCGGTGGCTCCGGCCGCTGCCTCTACGATGTCTCCTACGGCGACGGCTCTTACACCAAGGGGACGCTAGCACTGGAGACTTTGACGTTCGGATCGACTGCGGTCTCGAACGTCGCCATCGGATGCGGTCACCGCAACCGCGGTCTGTTCACTGGGGCGGCCGGTCTGCTAGGTTTGGGCTGGGGGCCCATGTCCTTTGTGGGCCAGCTCGGTGGCCAGGTCGGGGGGGCCTTCAGCTACTGCCTCGTGAGCCGGGGGTCCGGTTCGACAGGTTCGTTAGTCTTCGGCCGGAGCTCGGCCGTCCCGGTCGGCGCGGTCTGGGTACCGCTCCTCCGCAACCCTCGCGCCCCCAGCTTCTACTACGTGGGCCTCTCGGGCCTCGGAGTCGGCGGCGTTAGGTTAGAGCTCGGAGAGGAGCTCTTCCAGTTAAACGACGAAGGCGAGGGGGGAGTGGTTATGGACACCGGCACGGCGGTGACGAGACTGCCGGCGGAGGCGTACGGGGCGCTGCGCGACGCGTTCGCGGAGGCGGCGGTGGGGTTACCGCGGGGGGCGGGGGTGTCGATATTCGACACGTGCTACGATCTGGGCGGCTACGAGAGCGTGCGGGTGCCGACCGTGTCGTTCTATTTTTCGGGCGGTACGATATTGACGCTACCGGCACAGAACTTTTTAATACCGGTGGACGATTCGGGGAAGTTTTGCTTCGCGTTCGCCGCGTCCTCGTCGGGGATGTCGATATTGGGGAATGTCCAGCAGGAGGGGATTCAGATTACGTTGGATTCTGCCAATGGCTTCGTGGGGTTTGGGCCTACCACTTGTTAGCGCTCCATATGGGAGGTATGCGTTAATGAGAGGAATACGGTCGGTGTTAAACTATTTTATGGGATTCAGGGTGAGATGAGGTAGTTGTATTATAATTTATAACCAAGGAGTCTTTGACTGCATGAGATGAAAAAGTAAGCTCTTTGGATTATGGTGTGATTAAAGGATCACTGGTGGTAAAATTGCGAACATTCTGTAGCTTGGAACGATAGATTTTTTCTTGCCCGTACGGAGTTTGACGGCTGGCATTTATCGATTAGTTCATAATTGATGCCATTTAGTACACGATTGCAGCATGGTTTACTTGTCAGATGCCATGCAATGCACGCCGCATGGGTTATAAAGTGTCTCCAAGGACATACAAGTCAAAGGGTCTGTCTTGCAGCTTAATAAGATTTGTGGTCTGTACAACTTAATAAACTCTAGAGATTTTACTAGATGTGTACTGTTAAACACACACACACACACACATTCTCTCTCTCTCTCTATTTATTTCTCTCTCACTCACACATAGCAAAATGTATACGGTATGCCACTTGGAGCAGAGGAGGCCAGCAAGCATGTGATTTGTCTCACACTTTGGGTTTGATGAACTTGACCAGAGATCAATTAATGGCCTTGGCAAGGGCCTTTCCTTTTTGTCCTCCATAGTTTTGGCGGATATAGCTTCAACTCCAGCAGTGAAGAGGGTGTTGGAGCTCTTTATTCAGGCACGCTCCTGGGTTTCCTCAATGACCTAGGCCCACCTTAAAGTCAGGGATTCTTGACACCGGACAAAGGAGGAATCCCCCAAAGAAAAGAGACAACAGCTTTAGACAAGGTCATGACCTTGCTACCAGGATCATTAGGGATATGCAAGCTTACTTTGTTTGGTTCCAATAATAATCCAAAACACCTTCGAGTGCTTTTGGAACACTTAGGTGTCATTATTGAGCATGGATTGGGATTGTGCAGGAAAGAATCTGGGATGGTCAATGACACAACTTTATAATAAAGTCTTATCCTTTGGGCATGAGTTAAAAGAGTGTCCAGCAAGGAACCCTTGTTAATTTTATCAACAAAAAAATAGGTGGTGTGGCTAGGGGTGCTAGGTGACTTATCCTTCTTATTCAATTCAAACACAATAAACTCATCTTAATGGAGCAATTGGATGCTAATTTCATAGAATAGGACATGAGGATGCCAAAAGGCTCCATTAGTAAGTCCTTGCATGTCGATACCAGTGATGTAGATTTGAATCTCACTGTCTCTCCATCTCAGCTGGCCGGCCTTCTTTCTTCTTAGTTACTCAAAAAGTTCAGTTAAGGGCAAGCACGGGCTCATTAGCACTTTCTATTTCTAAATGTGCTGATAATAAGCACTTCAGAAGGGGGAAGAAAAAAAAAAAAAAAAGGATCCTTTATATTCATAACACAATGTTTCTACATTCAATTCTTTTGAAACTAAAATAATTGTTGTGGAAGCTAAAAAATTGGTGCTCCGTGTGTCAAAACATGCAAAGGAGGGAATCCAAACTTTGGCTCTATGCCTAGCTGTTGAACTTTTACTTCATCTAAAGAGTCACCTGATATTAGAATTAAGTGCTTTCATTTAAAGGCACCTTAATTTTATGCGGCATAAAGCACAAGCCCATCTCTCAGTCAGGAATCCATATGTCTGACAGGCACACTAAGCACAATCATGGATTGGTGGTGACTCAGGTTGCCTGCAAAGGGACTGGACCATGGCCACTTACTTATCTTCGGGTCACGGGCTTCATGAGATCTTCCTATGCTTTCAGTTGTTACAAGCCTCAAGCCTTGTGTGCTAGCTGCTGCCAACTCAATTACCCCCTTGTTTCTAAATATCGTGCTGGATATTTCGTCCTAATATGTTCATCATGCTAGAAACCACCATACTGCATGAATAAACTTGATAGACAGCTCTTATATAAGATTCAGATCTTCTAGCAGGCTAACAGTAGCTTGGATTATTGGTGTCCCTTTACAAAGTATGGTATTCATCTCTGTGATGCCCCTTTCATAGTTCCACATCGAAAAATTAAGAGTTGGTTATATGATTTATAATCGGTTAAAAAGATGGACAAGTACCAATTGGATCCTTTTGGACTGTGATGGCCCAAGTTAGAGTGGACCTTATCCGTCTTGCTTTCTTGTAATAAAACAGGTTTGCGGATCTGGATCGTTACAATATGATATCAGAGTCACGCACCAACCGAAAGTGCAGGAACTAAGTACCACACAGGGCAAAGTGCTACATCCATGGGGAATAGAAGCCACCTCTTGAACCTATGGGGGTCATCTCTAGAATCCTGCCTGTCTAGTGGTTGCGATTATGTGTCTTTGACGACAAGGATGTCGCCTCTCTAAGAGGGATAGATTATGATGCCCCTTTCAATAGTCCTATATCGAAAAATTAAGAGTTGGTTATATAGTTTATAACCGGTTAAGGAAGATGGACAAGTACCAATTGGATCCCTTTTGAGCTGTGATGATCCAAATTGATGTAAACCTTATCCGTCTTACTTTCTTGTAACGAAACGGGTTTGCGGGCCCAGATCATTACAATCTCTCTGTCTCTCAATTATTTTTTTTTTTTTTTTTTTTTTTTGTACTGAGAGTCCTTATGTAAGCCAGAGTTTGGAATGAAGTGTTATCCTATGCAACGGCCCCTAGAAACGTTACTAACCATTATAGTGGTAATAACGACTAGCAATAGCATCGAGATAAGTGTTATTTTTTTATTATTTTATTAGATAACATAATATTGTATTGTTTGACAGGTAGAAAATTAAATTTTGAAAATCATTTTTATTTCATTCAAAAGATGTTCGCGTGAAAGAAATATTTGTTGTTTATATTATAAAGCCCGTTATAACATAGAAGCATAAGACGTATAGGAAAATAATAGTCATTACTTGTTCACATTATTTATCTCAACAAGATAATAGGATGTAGGCAAAAAATTTGGCCCCCATTTGCCAGCCAGCTAAGGATACGGATGATCTCTCTCCATAAAGAAACGGCTTTGTATTTTGATTTTTGAAAGGGCAAGATCGGTTTGAAAGCTTTGAAATAATTACCATCAGGAGAGCACTCGCAATAAATAAATTTTTTTTGGCACAGACCGATGATCACACTACTCTAGTGCAAGTCAACCCAGATAAATCAGAATATAGGATTTGTTTAAGTACAAAAGGACAGGGTCACCCTGATTCCAAATCCAAAAGTCAGCATGATGGGCCACAGCGGCCGCCATCCAGTCAGCCACAGAATTGGCTTTACAATAGACATGACGAATCGGGACTCTGTATACATCCCGAAAGATAGGCCAGATGTCATGGAGCAGTGGATTGATGGGAACTTGATTGCAGCTTTCCTTTCGAAGCCATCAGATGATAGTAAAAATCCCACTCAATGAGGAGGCTATGAGCATGAAGAATCCGAATAGCATAGGAAATACCAGCCCAAGCTGCATAAAGCTCAGCCAAAGGGACAGAGGAGTCTGGGATGCCAAGACCACCCACTGTCAGCAAAGCTCCATCAAATCCTCGAATAACAAAAGCTGAACCTGCTAATCTTCCCCGAACACTCCCATCAAAGTTAATTTTTATAAACCCTGGAGGGAGGCTCCCAAGAGATAAAGACCGTATGCCGGTCCGCTGCCAAAATAGTAGGGGATCCTCGGTGGCCAGAGCTGTCAAACTCAAGAGCATTGCGATGGAGTGTGAATTCCGCCGATAAAGATCTGGCTTTCCACATAATCCTATGGGAAGATATGATATTATCAATGAAGATAAGCAGATTCCACGATAACCAGATCTGATAGGCTGTCACAGTCCAAAGGGCAACCTTCTACTTGTTGCCCCTTCGAAGATCATGCAGGAAAGGGACCGCCAAGAACCCGTATCATTCGCTCTACAGTAGTAACCCATCCTCTACCAAATCCATCTCGTTTTGGGGCAAATAAAGATGGCGTGGTTTGTAGTCTGGATGGAGAAACCCCTTCCAGAGAGCAGAAAATAGGTAGAAAGACAGTCCCACATAAGCTTTCATAAAAAGAACTAAACCCTGGGATGGATGGGAAGCTTCCAAATCCACGCTGCTTCCATCGTACGCTGAGGCAGTGGCCTATAAACCTTCATAAGGTCCCTGGTAGAAGCCCTAGAAAGACATGATCTACGCCATAATCTGGTATCGACTGTGTGCTCCGGAATGAGCGGAATAGAAATAATCCGATGAGATAGCTCCTCACCAATAAATGGGTCACCATGGAGGTGTATCAAATGAAGGAATCCTGAGAGATCAGATCCTTAACCCTCATACTGCTTGGAACATCAATGCTAATGAAAGTAGGCCATCGAGAGAGGGGGAAGTCAGCAATCCACATATCCTTAACATCAACCAAGGACCCATCTCCAATCATCCACGAGATGTTGTTCAGAATAGTCAGGGCATGCCGACAAACCTCCTTCCAAAAGAAGGAATACTCACGGGAAGGCTGAAAGTCCATAGAAGGAGTCCAGTCACCATATCTAGCATGCATAAAAGAGTTCCAAAATAGTGCAGATTAAGTAGAAACCGCGAAGCGTGCCTAGCAATAGAGCCTCTCTCCTTATTATCAGAGACTCGATTCTCAAACCATCTTCGTGAATCGGCATGCAAATAGTATCTCATGCCTATAGATGAATACCATGGCCATCCTGCATAGAGGCCCAGAGAAAGTCCCGGAAGCATCTCTCTATCCTCCTCAGACAAGTAATCGGGATAGCAGCACTAGATAAAAGATGCAAAGGAAGGAAAGTAAGAACCGATCGTATAAGGGTGATCCTCGCCATCATGGATAAACCAATGACCTGCCAGCCATCAATACGATCACGGATCCGTTGTTCAATATCAACATAGTTACCACTACAAGGTCGTCTTCCCCTGATAGGGACCCCTAGGTACAATAGACGATCAACTTGACTAGAGATGCCCAAGGTATGAAGAATGACTTCTCTAATTGTACTGATGGTCTTCGGACTAAAATAGATCATAGACTTTTGTAAGTTGACCTTTTGACCAGAGGCCTGCCAATAGCACTGAATAATAGAATAAAAAATGGTCGTATTACGAACAGTAGCCTGGCCCAGCAATATGCAATCGTCAGCAAATAGGAGATGAGAGATCGAGAGGCCTAGGGGGCCGCCATGAAGGGCGCAATCCAGCGATTATGTTGTGCATAATATAACGTACGAGATAGATCGTCCGCCGCTAGGATAAACAAAAAAGGGGATAAAAGGTAACCCTGTCGCAGCCCTACAACAGAGTAAAAGAAGTCGGTCTGGCTACCGTTGATGATAAGAGATAATGATGGCCTCTGAATGCTGACCATGATCTAATCTATAAATAGGCCATCAAACCCAAATTCATGAAGAGTTCAGTGCAAAAATATCCAACTCAGTCTGTCATAAGCTTGCTCCATATCTAGCTTAACAGTCATAAGGCACCGTCTGGCATAAGCTATTTAAAGATCATGCATAAATTCTTGGGCTATAAGAACGTTATCTGAAATGCTTTGCCCTCTGATAAAAGCCCCATACTCAGTAGAAATAAGTCAAGATATCACATCCCTCAGGTAGTTGGCTAATATACGCGCATAGACCTTGTACAAGGTAGTGCACAAACTGATGGGCCGATAGTGCTGAGGGGTAGAAGTGTTAGAGTGCTTGGGTACAAGAGTGATGAGTGTTCGGTTTCAATCAACAGGAATGGATTTAATTGGAAGGCAATCTGAATGGCCTGAACTACATCATGGCCAACAATATTCCAGTAATGATAGAAGAAAAAAGGCGAAAACCCATCGGGCCCAGGGCCTTATCAGGCCCAAGATCCCATAAAGCCAACCGAATCTCCTCTACTATGATCAGCCTAATAAGGTCATTTTTTTGAGCAAAAACCTTCTTAGAAGAAGGGACCTGATGAATAGGAGCCCCATCGCCAGTATGCTCAGTCCATCTGGACTAAAGAAGTGAAATAGCTTGTCCTGGATGACTTAAATATCCTCCTGATAGTTCTCCTCCTCATCCACTAGTCGCCAAATTATGTTGGTTGCACGTCGCTTCAGGGTGGCCTAATGAAAAAAATTTGATGTTATGATTCCCATCGCGAATCCATTGTATTCTGGACCGCTGCCTCCAATAAATCTCCTGCTGCTGAAGAAGAGAGTGGTGAAGAGCAAGCTTAGCTCGGAGAGCTAAGAGATCAAAATCAGTGAGACAGCCTTCCTAATCCTTTTTGGTCTGGAGAGTAGCAATATCAGCTCCCACCTGCTCGACTTGCCTCACTAGATCCCCAACCTTCAATCTGTTTCATCTAGAGAGCTTGTTCCTTACTAATTCAAGACACATGGATAATCTATAAATAGTATTACCTCTCACATGTAAATGCCAAACCTGGGAGAAAATGGATCGAGCCGAGGAATAGGAAGTCCAGAACTGCTCGAATTGAAACTGTCTCGCTGCTGAGTATCAACCTCAGTGGATATCAGGATGAGATAGTGATCGGAGGCAATCCTAGGAAGGTGAGTAACAACAGCAGAATGATACTTTTGAAGTCATTGGGCTGAGGCCATAGCTCTGTCCAGTCTCTCCCAAACACGAGCAGAACCATGGCGATTATTTCATCAAGTGAATTGGGGATCCGAAAACCCCAAATCCAGCAATCCAGTAGAAGAGATGAAGGTCATGAACTCAGAAATGTCTGCTGAGCCTACAACTTATCTTCCTCCTTTTTTTTCATTGGCCCCAATAATACAGTTAAAATCACCAGCAACGATGGATGAAAGTTCCTAAACAAGAAGAGAGAGGAGTTTAGTCCATAGGACACGCCTCTTCTAGAAATCGTTACTAGCACATACACCCGACAAGAGCCAGGGGTCAAAATTTTCTTCAGAGATGACAAGAGCGACCTGCTGATTGCACTGATGAAAGGCATCCATCCTAATGAAGGTGTTTCACCAAATGGCCAAGATACCTCCCTAAAGGCCCACTGACTCCACTGCATAAGAAGGCCAGGATCTGTCAACCTATCTCCTAAATCAGATCAGGCTGTCACTTGATAATCAGGTTTCCAAAAGAACACAAATATCAAAATTGTGTAACTGCATCAGCCTTCCAAAAGAGGATCGAAACGAGGGTTTTCGGACTCCTCTAACATTTCATGTTATAATCTTCATTTACTAGTTGGGGAAAGCTGGGACCTAGTCTGGTCCTCCAACATACCGTTATCAGAAAGGCACCCATTAGGTAGGGTATCACCCTCATGCTTTTGTGTATTACAATCCATCAGATTGTTATCCTCCATTTGAGTTTCAGTCTCTTGCAGCCGGGAGCACACGGCGAAGATCTGGGTATCCTTACCCTGCCCATGAATGGCCTCCTTTAGGCAAGAGATTATCGAATCGTGGCATCGTCCCTCCAACTTAGTTGGCTAGGAATATACAACCATCTCCTCAGCTTGGACTATGCCCTGACTACAGGAAGGCTGACCACTCGTGCCAGCCGAAACCATAGGGTCCCGAGCTGATTTCTGAGATACTGAAAAGTTGAATTTGTCCAATGGAATTTTTGAACTAGAAGCTATAACTTTTCCTTTTCTTTTTTCGTTTTTGGAGATAACTCGTTGAGTTTGTGTCTCCGCAAGTCTGGCCCTCTTTGAAGGACCCGGGTTGGCATCCTTTCGATCCGTAGGCCATCCAGCCCATTTGTCTGTGCCAAGAAGGGCAAATGGGTTCTTAGTAGCCAGTTTATAGTTCAGATTTATCTGAGGGTTACTGATCTCTAGTTGAGTTTCAGACCCAATGACCCTCTTAGTTTCAGTCAAACCGACACACTCCCCTTCCATCGGCACAACTCCAAAACCCTGATTTCCCAGCTTCTTCCTAGCCCCATCTTGAATCAAGTCAAGAGCAATGGAGTCCAAAGCCTTACTAGCCTTATGGAGGCGTCGGCGGGCTATCTTCACCGGCTCCTGCCAGCCCTCCGCCGATGGACTCGAACATTGAACAAAGCCAGTTAGATTTGATGAAGCCGATCGTGGAATAGAGGAAGTATAATTAGATGTAGGTTGTGGCTTCCTCTTCGATTCTGACGTAGGACCATGGGAAGACCTCCGTTGTCGAAGAGCCACCATCCAGGGACCATAGTATGAGCCAGTCGATGATGACTCAGAATTCGGCAGAGACGATGGGGAGCATGGGCCGATGAGATGCAACGACCCACAACTGAAGCAAATCCCCTTAAAATGTTCATATGCAAACTATTGCCAAAAGGGAGAGCGAGACCCCCGCACACGAACCCCCGACCGGAGCGGTCTCCTCAGATCAATTCGAACGCATGCTCGAGTGAATCCACCCCTGTTCTTTGCCTTGGTTGAGGTGTCAGAGAAGACATAGTGACCCGTTGATGAGAGTATTGATCTTAGTATGTCATTAGTCCAAAACTCCATTGACAGATTAGGCAACCAAACCCAGATGAGGGCAGAAGCCACAGAGTCCACCGCCGGGATGAACTCTGTTCTCCAGCCCTCAGTGGCGATCGGTTGTCTATTGGCAATCCACGGCCTCCCAAAACCATTTTCTTGGCATTGAACCTCAGTGGCGATCGGTTGTCTATTGGCAATCCACTGCCTCTCAAACCATTTTCTTGGCATTGAAGTCAGTGAATCAGAAGATGTGTCACCGATGAGGCAAGCTTACTGCTTCAATGTCGCCAGGGATACCAACTTGTCAAAATTCACGGATGATAACATCCAGTAGAACCCAACGGTGAAAGGCTCTAGCAAGTATGGCCTTCTTCTCCTAGCAATTGATTTCCTCATCCAAGGCCGCTGATGAAACTTGAACTATCTCAGGAAAACAGCTCTCCAACTTTGCCACCACAGTCAGCGAAAGGGAAAGAGATACCCATTCAAAGTTAGTTTTCGCAGCCCTCCTCCATGGCCTCCGTCCCTCCTTAACTCCATCCGCAGCATAGGAGAGGAAAAAATAGTATCAGCCATAATTTGAAGAGGTACGGTCGAAGGGTACGAAGTTGGAGATCAAGCAAACAAACACCCTTGGCTTTAATCTTAAAGCACGGTTCAAACAGCAAGCACGATCTTATGGAGGAATAATGCTCTTGTTGTTAAACTATATTAGTAACAACGAAGAAACCTACCAAAAGGACACCTACATCAAGGCATCCTGTAATCAAATCCCACGATGGTTATCTGGTTTAAATTACAGCCGGATAGAAGATAGCTTGTTTGTGTTTTCAAAGCTTTACCATTGCTGCTGCTACGAGTCGCAATCAACTCCATTTCTGTTATTTGAAATCGAGAGATTCGAGGACTCCGTACGCAATATGCATGCGCTCAATTCACCAAGGACACGAACATCGATCACTTTGGTGCAAACCGCACGTAGGACGGTAGCAACAGAATTTCACCACCAAGAGAGCATGGGAAAGAGAGAGGGTAATAACTTAAGATATTTGGTAATAAATAGGTCATTTAACATTTCCATAATATGCTAATGAACTCTTTATTCAATTCAGAAAAGCCTTTTGGTAGATGGCAAATATTTAATCTCCGAATTTCCTAACAAAACAAGTCAAATGACAATTATGTAAGCAATAGTATTTATAAGTGAATACACGCTGTCAGCAACTAAAGGGAACGATTCTACAGTTAAAAACTAAAAGAGGAACCACAGATAATTAGAGGTACCAAAAGATTTACGGATTGACATAACAGATGAAAATTCTTATCACATAAAACCTGTTGGAACACCATTGTTTTGATCAATACATTATATGGCTAATAATTTCCCGAAGATGTAGCTCAGCAGGAATGACAAAAGGCCAGCTGAACCTAAATGTCATTAACAGCTCGCAAGAAATGCCGGATCCTCAAAGTACAACACCATCAAAAGTGATGATCTCATATAATGCCCAGAATTAGGGCATCCTCTATAGCAAATATTTGCAGCCACCTACAGATGAGTTGTATAAAATCTCCTCCCATGGTCAGGATAAAATGCATCACCAAGTTAAACAGAATTGTAAAATTAAATCACTTCGTTCCTCCAATCTTCAAACTAAGGCATGATATTGTCAGAGGTGACCTGCCATTGTCCTGTTCTGACTCCAAGTTCATGAAGGTTAGTTGGAAGCAACAAAGGGAAACATTTTGCAAATCATCGCATAACAGACTCTTTTACAAACGATCGACCTCCTGAACTGCTAGCATCAAGCCCAAAAGAGAAAGACGTAAGGTTGCGAAACACAAAATTGCACTAAATTATTTATAAGCTATAAAGAATGTCAGCACTCACGAGTATTCAAGGTGAATGTTCAAAAACCTCGGGTTCTCCTTACTCTGAGATAAGGTTATAGAACCTTCTATAATTTGGTCTTGCTTCACCTCAATCGGTTCATAAAAATAGAGCATTGTCTGCAAAATATTTAATAACTGATTGCAGGTCAAAGAAAGAACAGATAATGCCACGTTTGTATCCCTAAGGTAGTGTTTGATAGCCTAAAAGCTATTCCTGGATAAATGTACGGGATAGCATTTATCCAGAGGATAGCTGAGGGAATAAGCATTTTTTAAAATTACAAGTTTGCCATCAAGGATAACATTAGTTGTTCCTGGGTTCCCTAGGGAATAAGTTCAAGGGATAATCCATGGTTAACCATGGTTAACCATGGTTAACCATGGATTATCTCTAGTTAAATTTTTTTAGACCTATCCCTCTAGCTATAGCATTGGGAATAAGGAGGGATATCCTCTGGATATCCCTCTTTATCCCCCATATCAAACACTACCTAAGTGACTGGAGATGAATGATAAAGAGAATGACGAGATTGATATACTTGTTGCCAGTGGGTTGGATCATCCTCGGGTGCAGTGGACAGCACAATTGCTTCATCAGATTTAGGCCGTTTCTTTCTGTGGCTAGAACCATGAGCATGGTAGTCTGATGATGAATTTGCAAGAGGGAAATGCAAATGGTTGTTCATTGGAAACATTGCTGGCCCATTGAATTCGACATCAAACCAGAAAGCAAATCCATGAAGAGGGGCTTCCAAAACAGATGTAACAAAAGTAAGATATCTTGCAGCCTTGAACAAAATTATTTTCTAAATGGAACAGGAATACAGAGACCCCCAAAGAATTGCAAAGCAACAAATTTACATGTAATTATTTATAGTTATATTTTACCTTGCATCATTGATGTGAGGCTATACTTAGCGGTAATAGATTCAAGCTCTTGAGCTGTGACAGTGTAGCAATCCACATACTTAACCTGTTCGTGTAGTCCACAGGGGCAATTCATTAGCAAAGGGCATCCTCCAATTTATATATGAATAGAAATGAATCAGGTATATTCTTAGGTAATTAGTTGTACAGATAACCAAGAAAAGCAATCATTAAACAAATAAACATTTGCTTCTAATTATTTTTATTTTCACATAAGAGTATGCACAAACGGAGCATGCTTATCTAGATCCTTGCATATTTTTTAAGTAACACCATAAAATTACAGACAATAATGTTCACAGCAATAAATTACAACTATCTTTGTTTTCATCTTCTTTAATATGGTGTAACTTCCTGAATTTAGAAATGTCCAGGCTCCAGAATAAATTACAAAGGGAGCATTACCAAAAATAATGCGAGAACTGTCCGTGATACCTAGAATAGGAGGGGAAAGGGCCTTGTAAATGAGCAGACATCAACCTATTATACAGAGAAAGGCCAGAAAATGCCCTAACTTGTTGATGCATATAAAACCAAAGAATCGACAGTAAGTCTAGAGGTAATATGTTCTCTTAAACCCAGTTCTTCCGAATTAATTGTGAATCAAAGCCTGAAAAGAGCTACTGTTGCAATTTTTTGCCAATCATAATATCTCAAAGCCCAATTTTTATGCATTGTAAAGTGTTAAGCTCAATTGTATTATTCTATTTATCAAAAATACCTACAATCATCCGCCATCATGAATTACACTTCAAGTGTCTCCTTAGCATTTATCTAGTGAATCATAGATGGATTAAGATTCCTATATCAGACCTTGTTGTTTTCTCTATTTGTCTATATTCTTTCCAATTCTGGAAGAACCTTAATCTGTGATCCTTGGCCGCATGAGATTGAACAATATAACCAAGAAACCAAGTCTTCCTACCAGCCAATGGAGCTAATTCAGACAAGTCTTTCCCAGAAAAGCTTCCCCCTCATGAATATTACTTCCTGAGTTTAAATATTTAAGTATCATATGAACACATACTTAAAACTTATCTACAGACAAATATTGGTAAGTAATAGCACAATAAATAAAGAAAGTTCTCCATGCCACTTTAATATTACTTCTTGAGTTCAAAAATTTAAGTATCATATGAACACATATTTAAAACTTATCTACAGACAAATATTGGTAAGCTAATAGCACAATAAAAAAGAAACTTCTCCATGCCACCTTTTAAAGAGCCACCTTAACTCTAAGCAGTCGCAAAACTCAACTCATGTAAGCCTTTTCCCAACTATATGGGGTCGGCTACATGAATCTGCTTCCTCCACTCGGCTCTATTCAGGACTAAGTCGACATTCAAATTACTTTAGTAGATTTATATTTAAGGGATTTGACGGAATTTTATGCTGGTTGTCAGCTACCTAACGCAACCCTCCTTTAACTCTAAGCAGTCACGAATGTAATAAATCTTCAAAAGATCTAACTTAATAACCTCCGAGAGCCAATTGTATTACCTGTCAATGGGCTTATTAAATAAGAAAATGGAAAGCAATCACTAGCTACATCTGGTGCTACATGGTTGCGTTACGTTGCATACATACATACATACATAATTTGTGAGATTGTGGAATACTGATAAGTCTATTTATTATCCTAATTTAACCATTAAAATAAATATTAATTATTTTAAATTTATTAAGAATTAATATTTTTTATGGATGTTTGCAGAAAAGGAGCCTATAGATGGAAAAAGCTCGATTTTTGGAATCCAACGATGCAGACGACACTCAAATCGGGACTCTATTTGCCTGACAAGAAAGAAAGAGATGATTTCACATGATTCTCGATGCAAACTAAGGCAGATAATGTAAAACAGACAGTTGAGGAGTTTTTTTCACGATATCTAAACGATCTTGAACCCGATTGACTCCAACTTTGACTAGGAGGAAACCCTACATG
Source organism: Calamus simplicifolius (assembly GCA_900491605.1). Taxonomy (NCBI): domain Eukaryota; kingdom Viridiplantae; phylum Streptophyta; class Magnoliopsida; order Arecales; family Arecaceae; genus Calamus; species Calamus simplicifolius. Next base: position 35,616 of record UESW01005111.1, read on the forward strand.
AGCTCTATGAAAGGACCTCGGACAGTAGTCCGAGGAGAGTTTTCTTCAAAGTTCTTTTTATTTTTCTTTTATTTAGATCATTGTATTTAGACCTAGGAGAGAAAAATTATGAAGGGGATGCTGGCAGCAGCAATGCGCGGCTAGATTCCTTCAACTTGGGATAATGATGAAGCCTGTAACCATGTTCTATCTTTCTTTTGTTCTTGATTTTTATGCAATAAAAACATGTTCTTCTTTATATCTTTCAAGTTATTTTTCTGATCGAGGTTTTGATTTGGCATACACGGCCTGTACCTTCTATCGACGTGCCATAATCTTAGGATACAGTATGTGCCTAAGAGAGACAGATCGTAGTATGATTGTTTAAACCTCTAACTTTGCAAATAATTAGATAATTTATACTCTAAGAGGACGTGACGTGATCTCTTAATATGGTACGTGCCTGACAAGAGATAAATTATTCTAACATGAATTTGCAAAAATTATTGCTAGTGCAAATAAAGAAAAGAAAAAACCTATTATATGGTGGATTCGGATTCCTAGGTTGCTTCTCTTGCTATTTTAATTTTATTAATTAATTAGTTGTTATCTTTTAATAACCGCTATTCTTAATATAATCCTCTACATATAAATTTTCTTTTTCTTTTTTTATGAAATAATTGCCCTTGATCCCCGAGGATACGATCCTGATTCACCACTAACTATAATAGTGAGTAGGTTTTATTTTTTGACCGCCAATGACAGCGATCAAATTTTGGCGCCGTTGCCGAGGATCTAGGCACAATTAGTTCATAAAAAAAATAAATAAATAAATTATCATAATTTTTTTTTATTAATTTTATTCTTATGTTTGATTTTTTTATTATTCATTATTATTCGTGCTTCTATATAAAAAAGAGTAAAAAAATCCTTTTTTATTGAATAGTCATTGCTCTTTTAGCTTATTATTTTTTTGGGCTACCTTAATTATTAGATTTTCTTATTTTCTTTTTAACATAAAAAAATTATTTTCCTTCTGATCATAAATCCACTGTTAACCTAATAAACTTTTTCTTTCAATTAACTTACCTTAAATAACTTAAAAGAAACCCTAAGACACTTTTCATAAAACATAATTAATTTAAGGAAATAAATAATAAACTTTAAAAACTTCCTAACTTATTTAGACACCTTGTTTGAATTGCATTGCATTTTCATAAAATACTTTAAGGGCACAAACCCCTAATCAGATAGATGGGGATTTCATCACCCTTCTTTGGCCCACAAACCATATCTTCATTTTGCATTAACCTAAGCATTTAACTCTAAAATTAAGTAGGCGTCAGCCCTAAGGAACTCGAGCTCAATAGGACAAGACACCCGAAAGAGTTAGATCGGGTCGGAATTGACTGATTAACTAGTGTTTAGAAAAGAAAAAAAGTGGTTATTTAATTGGTTTCGTTCGCTTATCTGGCCAATCTAATTGGTGTCTAAGGCAAACAATGAGGGGACCCCCACTGACCTTACCCTTAACTGACTAGTTGATCGGTTAATTTTTGACTTGGAGGGCTCCAAGGCAGTCTTAGAAGTTAAGAGCTGTCTATATTTAGGTTAAGCCTAGAATAGAGAGTCTAATCTTTGTTAACTTGATTGCTAATAATTATTAAACCCTAATTAAATTATTTTTTATTGCTCTTAGTTTTAGGAATCTTTTAGGATATTTTCTTTAGAATCTTCTTCTTTCTCTTCTATTACATTAGTTAAAAAAAACTGAATTACTGTTTGCTTTAGAGTACACCAATAGGGTGTATGCTTGGTCGTCGATCGTTACAACCCGATCTTGTATCCTTAGATTCTGAGATAGAAAGAACCTTTAGAGCAAACAGACTTAGAATTATGGACCCTAATAACGAAAATGATCCACCACGCCAGTTAAAGAAGTATTTCACTCCTTCAAAGTATACCTACTCTCCTTGCATTCAAGTGCCTCCAGTGAAAGCCACTTAATATGAGATCAAGTCAAGCATGATTCAAATGTTACCTTCATTTTATGGACTTACAAATGATGACCCTTACAAACACCTAGATGAGTTTCTCGAGATTTATTCGACCATAAAAATTCAAAAATATTGGTTAAATTCGTTAGATACTGTAACAATTTCAACCTGGGACCATCTTCAAAGAGAGTTTCTCAAGAAATACTTTCCTATAGAAAAAACTAATCAAATTAGAAAAGCCATAACAAGTTTTTTCCAGACAGATGGAGAGATGTTTTACGAGACATGGGAGATTAAAAGAATTGATTAGAAAATGTCTACATCATATCATACCCAAATGGCAACTGGTCCAGTGCTTTTATGATGGTTTGCCAGAAAAGCACGGCAAATGGTTGATGCTTCATGTGGTGGAACATTTATGTTGAAGAATGAACATGAAGCTTGGCAACTCTTTGAGACACGGAGTGAGAATTCATTACATCACATGTCTGCTCGTAGAGACCCTCCTGTAGGACCTAAAAGAGGTAAAATATATGACATAGATCAGTCTATAGACATCTATATCAAATTTGATGAACTATCCCAAAAACATGATCGAATTCTACAAATTAAAAACACCTCTTTCCCATCTACTCAATTACATGAGGTTTATATAATCTGTTCGAGTCTGACCCATTCTATAGGTGAATGTCCAGCCGCATACCAATTTTATGAACTTGTTCAGGAGCAAGCCCACCAAGCCCAAATCCGAATGATTCCTAAACCAGAAAATGATCCATATTCAAATACTTACCATCCTAGCGGGCGAAATCATCAAAATTTTTCATGAAAATCCCAACCTATCATCAGTCCAACACCAATTAGGCCTAACCATCAAGAGACCCAATTCAGAAGCATATCGTATTCCCAATATCCAAGTGCTCCTTAACCTTTATCAAATAATCATAATCATACTTTCGAAGAGAAGGTGTTACAAGCATTGAAAAGGCTAGAAATAAATACTCAACTTCTTCATTCTCACACACAATCCATTGCAAAACTAGAAACCAGATAGGTCATCTAGCCACACATTCAGTGAAAGAGAATGGGGTAAGCTACCGAGTCAGCCTGAAGCCAACCCTAGGAACCTAAACATCCAAGGATCAAAAAAATCTTAGTGATATGATTTTATTTTAATTACATTGCTAAGGGACCAGCAATGATTAAGTTGGAGTGTGTGATAAGTCTATTTATTATCCCAATTTAATCATTAAAATAAATATTAATTACTTTGAATTTATTAAGAATTAATACTTTTTATGGATGTTACAGAAAAGGAGCCTACAGATGAAAAGAGCTCGATTTTTGGAGTCCAACGATGCAGACGACACTCAAATCAGGACTCTGTTTGCTCGAAAAGGAAGAAAAAGATGATTTTACATGATTCTCGGTGCAAACTAAGGCAGGTGATGTAAAACAGATGGTTGAGGAGTTTTCTTATAATATCTAAACGATCTTGAACCCAATTGACTCCAACTTTGACTGGAAGGAAGCCCTATACGAGCTCTATAAAAAGAGGACCTCAAGCAGTAGTACGAGGATGAGAGTTTTCTCCAAAGTTCTTTTTATTTTTCTTTTATTTAATCATTGTATTTAGGCCTAGGAGAGAAATTATGGAGGGAATGCTAGCAGCAGCAATGTGCGCTAGATTCCTTCAACTTGGGATGATGATGAAGCCTGTAACTAGGTTCTATCTTTCTTTTTGTTCTTAATTTTATGCAATAAAAACATGCATTTCTTTCATACATCTTTTAAGTTATTTTTCTAATCGAGGTTTTGATTTGGCATATACGGCCTGTACCCTCTATTAACGTGCCATAATCTCAGGATACGGTATATGCCTAAGAGAGACATCGTAGTATAGTAGTTTAGACCTCTAACTTTACAAATAATTAGATAGTTTATACTATAAAAGGACGTGCCGTAATCTTCTGATACGGTACTTGCCTGACAAGAGATAAATTATTCTAACCTTGAATTTGCAAAAATTATTGCTAGTGCAACATAAAGAAAAGATAAAACATGTTTGCATGGTGGATTCAGATTTCTGGGTTACTTCTCCTACTATTTTAATTTCGTTAATTAATTAGTTATTATCTTTTAATAACCGCTATTCTTAATATAATCATCTATAGATAAATTTTCTTTTCTTTTTTCGTAAAATAATTGCCCTTAATCCTCGAGGATACGATCCCGATTCACCACTAGCTATAGTAGTAAGTAGATTTTATTTTTGACTGCCAACGACAGCGATCAGATACTCTTAAGATAATATCTATTATGATATTTCCTTTGAGTAGCAAATTGCTTTCTTTGTTAAATAATTAATCAATATCACCATCATGATATTATTCTAGGAGGTAGACTTAGCTATGTTAAAATGTAGCCATGTTTAGGAGCCAATCATCTTCATCACCCTTGGATCAACACGGATCCCAAAGCTATTTCACCTTTTTTTTATTTTTTTATCTTTGAGATTCGTGAACTATATGAATTTAAGGATGAAGAAGATGGCCAGACTTTGGTTTAGCTACATTTGAATGTAGCCAAGTCTACCTCATCGTTCTAGATCATTATTCTTATCTCCTTAGATCCACTATGCATCATAGCAGCTTATCGAATTTTTTTTGTGCCAAAAGAATAACCTTAGTTGAAGCAGCAGTCCATTAGATTAAGAATCTGCCTCACATATCACTGACATTTGAGTAATTGCTGCCCCATTGTTGTCTACCAACCAGATGCATGGAAATGGGACAGTCAAGTGTTAAATTAGCATGGGAGACTTAGTTTGGCAGAACCTAAGGATTACCTATGCTAGTCCATGCCATGTCAGCATTAGCATCAGCACAAGGTTGGCATAGCATCAATTAAATCATATCTTCATTATAAAAAAGTTTTTTCCTCAATCTATTAGCTGTAGCTTGGCTTGTGCATAGGTACACGCTGTGCCAGCCAGTAACAGTCAATAGCTTGGCTTGTGCATTGGCATGACACAAGCTGTTCCAACCAGTGACTGGTACTCCCACCAGCAGTGATACTTCAAGGTAGTACCTTATTCTAACTTCATAAGAAGAGCAAAAGCTCACCAATAAACAGATGATGGATTCTAAATTTGATGATCAGACAAGAAAATTAACCACAACATGAGCTACAAGTAACATTTAGCATAAAGGACTCACCACAAAAGGCCATGTTAAAACGTTCTCTCCACTAATTGTGTCAACAACGGGCTCTTCAAATGCACACTGTTTTGCAAGTGGTAGCATTGCAGACACTGCAGCCATCAACAATATTGATGTATGTTATGTAAAATTCAAGTTAAAGCACTGATATATTTCAGCAATTTGAATATATAATCTCTTTTTGGAATCATCATATTCATCATCTTGATAATGAAATTTGAGGACCATGAATTTCAAACTGTTCTAATGAATCCATTAATGAACAAAGATATTACCATGCAAGCACCTATGCCCCAGCACAAGGTATATTTTCAATTCCCATTTGACTAGATCCTTTCCTATTGGCCATGGCTCAGCTCTCCTAGTTCTAATTATTTTCAAAGAACATGGGCAAACACATAATAGCATCCACTACTCAACTTCCTTATCTAAACAATAAAATTTGTCAAGTTAAATACTGTTCACATACTGTCAATCCCATAGACGTTACGCCAGAAGTCAACACTAGCATGATACCTCTCACTATCTGTAACTGGTGCCATGTAGAGCTGCAAGAGAAACAGAAGAAGATCCAGCATGAGTTTCAAATAACATCCACTGTACAACAAACTTACAATCAACATCTCACTCATAATAGCTGGTAATCTAATTGGGAGAATGACTTAGTAAAGAAAAACTTTTATTAGTCAATATTCTATAGTTTCATAACAACAATATATTATGGGTATCCTGCTGGCTGTAGAAGCTGGATCCTAGCAACAATGCCTTGTCATTGCATATTTAAACGGCAAACCAGTCATGTTTCACATTTCCAATACATGATAAACCCCCTAAAAAGCATCAGTTTTTCCCTTCCTAATATTTTCAACATTGATAATCACGCCATAATTTTGGATTTATCAATAGAGTAATTAAAGCCACACAACATAGCAATGCTAAACATGAGACAGCAAACTGGAATGAAAAGAGATGTTATTCAGGATGTGAAAACTATAAGGAACTATATTGACAGCCATATGGATACCAAACTAGGATGGAAAGGGAGGAAGATTGACATGTAAGAGTCCGTGGAATTACATCAATAATTGATATGAACATCTGAGCTGACTAGAATATCAAGGCAACAAAGGCTAGAATATTAGTCAACATTAAAAGGTTGCCAAGGCACAAGAAGTGTCATAAAGAAGCATTTTTCCCTAATAAGGTACCTTAAAAACATGGCCGGAGTGAAAAAGGAAAATGTGAATGGGTGCACCAGTAAGATAGACATGTATTTGATAAGTGATTCATGGAAAAATTAATAATTATCTAATAGAAAATTTTAAGCATCATGTTATAACTCTTTTGAGTTACAAAATACTAACGTGGTATCAATTACATCATGCTATAGCTCATCAAGTTACAAATTTTAAGCATTGGACCATAGCTCATATATGATGCATGCCAGTTTATATGAATCTTGCACCATATCCCTATAAGTTTTACCACCTCACCAACCTTGTCAACCTCTTAGGTTTTTTTATTTAATCCTTAGATCTTTGTATTAGACTAGCCAGTTTGGCCAGTCAAAAACTCCCACAGAAAGACCACGTGTAGGGCTTGGAACATCTTTGATGAACACACGTCTACCAGTATGGTGTGTATCAACTTGATGAAACATATCTAACATTCATCCCCAAGGTTAGACCGAAACATGTGTAACTTTCCCAAAAAATTATATGGTTTGAACATACTTTACTTTTCTACATTATTTCAAGTTATTTTCATGTGGATGCTTTTAATTTTTGAAGATCCAGCTTGGTTTTAAATAAACTTTCCAATCACATCATGTATCTTTGACCATGATTTTAATTGGATATAATGCTGAGGAAACATATTCATTCCAATGGACAGAAGAATTTACTCTTATAACATCGGCTTCCAGCATTATTCATGTTTCCAGAATCATTTTAAATCAGTGTGAAAAGGAAACTAGTAAGAGCAGTCTGGATCTACTATATGGCAATGATATATTACCGTTGCATGTGAAGGAAGGATAAGGCCCCCAGGTTTAAGCCATTTATCTCTGGCAAATATTACACTAGCCAGCATACTCTGCAAGAGAAACCAAAATATTAGAGACCTATATGAATCAAAAGAAAAATGAAATTCGGATCGTGCATTACCTCAGCAGACCTACTGGAATAGGTTATGCAAATTCATATATTCATCAGGAACAGTAAGAAAAGTACCAATAAACTTAAAAATCAAGACAAGGAACAGTATATACACCTCATAAAGAAGCATATAGCCCATCCATTCAGAAATTATGACATCGACCTTTTCCTCGATGTTAATGTCCTGCGGTCATTAAGTTTAGAATGAGATGCAAACATGAAACTTTGCATATGCGAAATGAAACTGTGTGAAATATGAAGATCAATAAATGATCTTGGATATGAAAAAAGACAGCATCTAGTTGCAGACCTTAATTGAATTATAGGATCTCCTAAGATAGAATATAAATATAAAACCTCCAAATGAGAATGCAATAATAAGCCATATTTAGTGTCATGAAACATGCTACTATCTTAAATTTTAAGCTAAAGTTCTCCTATGTGATGTAGGGAAATGAATGGCTTAAATTCCAGCAGAGAGTTTTCAGAAATAGAATCTATAAATTAATATAATTAGGAGTATCAAGTCTGACTTAGATTAAAAATAAAAAAATAAAACCAGGAATGAATAAGTTAAAAATTTTTAAAAGGTTAGTAGTAACTGCTAAAAAGGTTATTGCAATTTTTCGTGCAGGGGAACATAATAGAACCCAAAGGTTACAAAGTTTATAAGCATGTCATTTTGGAACCAAGCATAGCCAATGATGACTAGCGATGATGATCATACTTAGAAACATGGGCAAATATATAATGGCCCTTTTATAGTGCAATAGTTTGATTAGGCAACCAAAATGTCAGAAAGGTTACAAGAGGGGATCAAAGTGCCCTCAGTAACATAGCATAAATCTCCTGCATGCATTCTACAACATCTACTAAAGCTAGCGTTTGAACCAGCTGAGGGTTGTTCTATGGAGGATAGAAGTTCTATGTAGCTAGAGGGGCAACTCTATTAGCTTGGCAAGGGGCTCTCCTGCATTTCTTTATTATTAAGTTACTGCACGAAAGTGAAGGGAGAAGGGAGCTTATGAAATGAATGATTTCCAGATTAATCAGTTGCATGAAAGCGAATGGAGAAGGGAACTTATGAGATTATATCCAGATTCATCACTATTGGGAGATCAAAAATCAATCTATCATTGAAACCTATATCATCATTTCACAAGGTATAAGAGACAGCCTTTCAGAAGATGGGAAAAAAGAAGGAAAGTCTAAACTTGTTGAAATTGTTTTGTAAAGTATTTCATATATATTTTTCTCATAACTGCATTTTGTTTAAGAATTCGACTCTTCTGACAAAAATTAACTGTTGATAAAAAGCATGATGATGCTCCAATCTTTAGCCTGGCAGAGATGTACTCAAACCAAAATCTTATATCATTCTACATACTCAATGTAACATTCAGCAATTGACTAGAATGATTATTTTATTATATTTGTAGTTTATAAATTTGCACAGAAAGACAGTAGCACACTTCAGAAACACTGGAACAATACATATAAGCATCACACAGAAGAATAATGAGTAACCACAGATATGTATCTGCAGAAAATTACCTCAACTCGTCCATGCAACACAATAACCTTGTCAGATAGATCATTTTCTTTCACAACTTCATTAGCCTGACAAAATGTTAAAAAAAAATTAATTGACACAATATTTATTCTTAAGAACCATCAATTATATGAAAAGCTGCAATTTAACACCAAAACCTTAGTAGAAATGTGGGAACTGCAACAAATTAAGATAAGTGGAATAAAACGTAAATCAAAAGAATGAACAAATTTTGTGAGAAGTAAATTAAAAATTTAATATAATGAATTATCCTTTAGGAAATCAATGGGCCCTAGAAGAACAGTCTGGTAAATCCAGGGAGTCAATAGAAAGACACCAGATGGCAAGTACATTCAGGATCCAAAAGCATAACAATCCAGCATGACTCATGTCCTTGATCTACTCTGCAATGATCAACGTGTATAACAGAAAACAATCTTATCTGACATAAAATGAGAGCACTTGATGGCTTTATCATGGGAAACATCATAAGGGACCAAAAGTGACAATTGAGATTTCAGATTTAAATGAGAGAACTAAATGGTTTCATATTGAGAAAAATCAAAAATAGGGACCGACATACTGCATCAAATACAAATCAGAACCACAAATATGTACACGACATATTTGGATTTCTATCATTAGCAGCTTACTTAAGTTCTAGCAAATATACACAACCAATAAGATGTGATTGTCATGATCACCATTGGTTTTTTAATCCAAGAATTTCCACTAAGTAGAATGATATTTAGTTTTAAGTGTATGCATTACATCATCGATGAAAGGTGTCCACCGTACATATTGGGCATTCTGAGGTGTATGGAAGCCCCAAAGCATCTTTTGTAGAACGAAATAACTAGAATGAACCAGATGATAGTCATAAATGACTTCCTAAATAGTAAAAAGAGTAACTGATTTTGAATCTACATATTTAGGATCTACATGTATAATGTAACTATGTAAATATAGCTTCCTTTACAATTGAATTTACCACCTTATGAGGTCATGCTCCACATATTTGATTTACAAGTATTTTCTCGATTGAAATTAGAACCTTTATCTAATGATTTTATTCTCAAGTGCATTTCATGTGCCTTTTTACCAGAGGACATATGCATATACATATAAATAAGATGGTGGTTGCTATCTCAACACTTCTGGATGGTTCTTCAAAAACTATAAATCTGTAATCATTGATTTACAATAAGAAAATATACAAAAAGCATGCCATACTATGATATGGACTTGGAATAGATGCTAGTGAATGCTCGGCTTAGTGAATCAAGATCCATAAAGGCAACCTTCTATGGTTGGAACAAGGTTCAGTGGTTATGCTTTTGGTCATAAAGAGCATAAAGCGACATAGAGAAAAGAAGAAGACATCAATTAAAGAAGAAAAAAAAGACATAATGCTATATACTGCATTTATACTTTTGCAAAGCAAGAATGTACCTGGACAGCAATATCGCTTGCTTCTACAGCATAGACCTGAGAAAATGCAACCCATGAAGTTGGAAAGCAAAGCGAAATTTTTGTTGCATAACAAAATGAAAAATGAAAATGAACACCTATTCCTAAATCACAAAAGTTTAGTACATGAATAGATAATTTTATTTGTAACAAGAAAGAAATAGATTAAAACATTACTCTTAATGTATTACAGCAATAGGTCTCTAAGTACATTAGCACCACTAGTAATCAACTCTTAATATTAAAGCTGACGATGTTAAAGAATACCATATCTGCACGTGTCTAACCAGAAAAGAGAATAAGCACTTGGTATGGAAGAACTTTAACTATACAAACAGAGATCCTCTAATTTCATCTGCATGTGTAATATTTTTGATAATAAAACTCACTGAAGTAACTTTAACATCGTTTCTTAGCAGTACACTATAACTTTCAATCTATTGTTTCCATTTGAAGCGAGTTATCTAAAGTGAGATACCCATACGTACATGAACTAAGTACAAAAACAAATTAGGTTTTGCCCATGATAGGGAGCTTCAAAGCAGCCAGACTAATTCTGATATTTTATTAATCATGATGGGAGTACTGGTAAATAGAAGCTAATTAAAGTTGTAAGTTCACTCACTAACCAGTAGCTGTAGAAATGGAATTTCATGGGTTAAAATTTAAGCTCTACATACTCTAACAAGCAGTTTTAGAAACCACATGTAGTTCAGTAAATGCAAGAACATCAAGCTTGATAAGATGGATGCAACTTAGCATAATTGACCCAACAACACACAGCAATGATGACATATTAGGAGGATTAATATATGATTAAGTAGATCCAAGTACTTTTTTAGGACAAGAGCTTTATCAGTTGGTCATAGACAAGCCTGCAGCAGAAGAAACCTAGGACACTTACTGGCTCAAAGATAGAGTAAGCAATCCAAATGATTAAGTGTCTCATGTAGAAAATCTTTAGATAATCGAAAAAATGAGCCTCCTGATGATACTAACAAATCATGCCTACACCAACAGTAAGCAGCCTAAGTAGCTCTGGATCAACAAGGATGATGCTGATGGCGATTGGCAGCATAAAGTGGAGGTACACATGGAAGGATGGGACCACATGCCAGTAATGTGATTTTGACACTTCTACAAAGAGTCATATCAGCCACTTACTTCAGAAGCCAACCAAGATGTACACCCTCTAGAGTCATGCACTAGACAAATAAATCAAAGCATTAGACAAACTTAGGGAGTTCTTTGTCAGCCCAACTCTCCTGCAGTATAGATGCAGTCCATGGGCTATACTGATATGATTAACATGGCATCAAGTGTGGGTGGTATTGACAAGACCATGCTAATGCATAATGATCTGTAAATAACCAAGCCATACGACATTCAGTCTAGTATCCATTTACAGATCCTATATTCTTGTTCTGACCAGTATTACCAAAAGGTCTCTCCACATCCGCAATATATATGGATTCCATATTTATTGCTCCAGCCAAGTCATTCTTTGATGCAATCAACACTAAGCTTACATGATGGAAAGCAAAGAAAATCACCAGCAATAGGAGTATGCAAGCTTATTTGTTATCACATATGGATGAAGCATGCAACAAACAACTATGAAAGATCATAAAGATACAGTACTGTGACACCCAAACTCAATGTGGCATTAATGATATGCAATGCTGACCTCTACTCCAAGCCCTTTTTTTTGCAGTTTCTTTTTTAGTTAAATGAATATATTTGCCTCTAAGTTCTTCCACACTTCAAGATATAACTCTCTCTCCTGATACGGTGCCATGCAACATGAATATGAGTTTGCTTCATTCACTATTTTGTGGTGTTGCTTTGGTGTTATTTATATTTGTTATTATGGTGTATGGTGTTCTGAAGGATGATAAAATTACGATTTTATATTTAATATATGGATGGTTCCAATGGTTCAAATTTATAGCTTAACCATACAAAGAAGACAGTGCAACTCAATAACTCTATAATATTAATCACATTTTCATTGGGCATGCTGTGATGCAGAATGGTCAATGGTGATATGAAATGTGGCATATCTTACTCGTTTAGCACCAGCTTGAGCACAAAATATAGCGAGAATTCCAGTTCCACAGCCAACATCCATAACAACCTACAATAAAATTCCATATTATAAGATAAAGAAAAATCAGATGCAAAGAGCTATGGAAGTTCAATCTTTTGTTCAGAACAAATACTGCATAAGTTGCAGAGTATCACCTTGCCTGCAATGAAATGTTGATGCCGCATGATAGCAGCCCGATAAGTATCAGTCCGCACATGATCCTGTTTAACATGACCATATTATTGAAGTTGTTACAGTGCTCTAAAATGGTTACATGATAATATGACATTCAAATTCAATTGCATAACACTATTGCCACCAGATTCGAGGACAACAGATATAACAGAGGAAGGTACTCCACACAGTGTAGCAAAAGTTTGGCCAAATGTAGAACAGTCACAACAAAGATGGCATCGTGCAAAACGGAAAAAACAAATTCATCATTTAGGATATCATATTATTTATGAAGATAACCATTTTATTCATTCTAAGCTGGCACCAATAGTGAGCGTGTTCTCCAGCTAAACAGCAAAATAAACCATAAATTCTTGTATTCTATCGATCTCCATCCAGTAAAGAAAAGGAAAACTATTTCACGGTCTCATCAATAAGGAAATCATACAATACTACCATCCAAATGAATGCATATAAGCCCGTGACTTCACCAAAAAGTTTGCTAAGGTTGCCCCTTCCATCCTTTATCTTTTATGATGCCCATACAACTAATGCCATCCATCTACAAAGGTAGAATTCGATATCACAATTCAGTGAAATCTCTCCACCAGAGTCTAACATACAGAAGCAAGTAAAATCAACAATCGTACTAGATTCCATCAAAGAACACCCAACAAATTAGACTGACCGGTAACTTTCCCATCAAACAAGATCGGAATTAATATCGAACAGAGAGATGAATATTCCACCTACTAAAGGCAGGTTTTTGAATTTTCACTCCAATATATATATATATATATATATATAACCAACAATGCAGTAACCTATTGCCTTCCAGATTGGGTCCTTCACCATTCTACAACAAAATAACATCACAAAACCCATCCCAGCCGGGACAAGAGAAAACGTCTCACCTTGATCATCTCTGAATGGATGCCGAGATGGGAGTAAGATTGGAAGTATGCCCGATCAAACTCCAACCACAACGGAGACGATGCCCTATCCTCCTCCAGCGGCTGCGCATAAGAAGGACACGAGGAAGAAGAAGAGGAGGAGTAATACGAGCAAACCCTAAACGGCCCGCGCCCTCCTCGCGAATCCCCCGACCCTCTCCTCCCCCTCCGGAACCGCGGCTCCCCCCGCGGCCCGTACTGCGAGTAGCCGTTGCCGAACCCCGAATCCCCGTACATCATCGCGAGCAGAAGAAGAGGAGGAGGAGCAGGAGGAGATGGAAGCGACGGCGAGGAGAAGGGAAGAGGAAATCGACCGCGATCGGGGAGAGCTTCGGCCAAGGAGAGGCAGAGCCCAGAGGGCGCTCAAATGTCTCGGGCAGAGGCCAGAGGCCAGAGCTTCTTTCCTTTGGATTTCACGGCGGCGTGCGATCCCACCAGCAGCAGCGCAGCACTACGCTAACGACAGCGTCTCTCTCTCTCGGCCTTGCCGGACGGTCTATCTCGGACCCACGAGGTACGTTCGGACTCAGGTGCCGCCGTGTATTTTTATGCTTCTATCGTGGCATGAAATCATGGCCCGTCGGACGATAAAAGATTCGTGCATCGACGCTTGTATCATGTTTTCGGTGTGACGTGTGCTAGGTGAATAATGGTATGTATATGTCCGTTACGTGTACGTATGCTTCTATGAGCGTGTATCATGTGAGCACTTTTGGTTAAAATTGATGATGCCATGTATTTTTGAGGACGCATGTATGTCCGTTTCTATCATGTGAGCGTTCTAGGTTAAAATTGATGACGCCATGTATTTTTTGAGGAGGTTGCAAATGGATATCTACAAGTATTTTGATTGTAATAATTGATGGTTCATTTTATTGCCTTTTTATCATCATTATGTGGCTAATTCTTTGGCTAAATTGACACTTTATTTTTTTAATTTTTGCACATTACAAAACTTAATAATAATAAAAATAATTGCTTAGATGGTCAACACCAAGGTTATGCAGAAAGCCAAATTCTTGAGGGATGAGATGAATTAAATGGAAGATAAGAAAAGAAAATCGTTTAGTTAATTTATTTAGCTATAGCAATGAGGTGATCGCATGATCATTTAATTAAAAGATTTTAGATTTTTTAATTATAACGTGGCAACAAACATTTATCCTTAGTTGATATTGGATTTAGTGATATGACATTAATCATCCTTAGCTATCTTCTTTATAAGATACGGCATTTTAATTTATGTTCCTAATCTACATTGAATCAAAATAGAATGCGTTAGAAAAGATTTTATTGTCATTGCCATCATCATATATAGTTGTAATTTTTTTCCCTGTGGTATCAATTGCCTATCATGAATTGTGATTGTGTTTTATTGGATTGCAAAAGCTAGGCTTCATATATATTTTTACTTGAGGTAAGGTAAAGAAATTGTTTTTGGATGCACCTATTAAATAAATATGTAATGTTTTGGATTCGATACAAGTCCGAATAAAGAAGAAGGGTTGCGGTAGGTAGCTGACAGTCAACGTAAAACTCCGTCGAATTTTTTAAAACATGAATCTACTAAATCAAACTATGCAAAGAGCTAGGACGTTCCCGATCGACTTTGTTCTAAATAAAGCAGAGTGGAGGTAGCATATTCATGTAGCCGACCCTATGTAGTTGAGAAAAGGCTTAGTTGAGTTGAGTTTTGGATTCATTGTGGGTTTAGATTTACATATATTCTCTGGGCATCTTAGGTTAAAATCAGAGGGGTAAATGCCATGTAATTGTTGTGATTTAGGTTAAAAACGATGGTGAATATCTTGTGATTTTGAGCAGGTTACACAGAGCTGAGACCCATCCATATTAATAATTAGTTGCTAAACAAAAAGGCATGTCAATTAGGGCATGCCCCAATTCACAAACCACTTGTTGGTGTTCTAATTGAAGCTGATGTTCCATTTTGCTGGCCTAAATGTAGTTATATGACTGATTGTCTCACCAGTGTATAGTAATTTTTCAGAGACATCACATTTTAGAGATCTCAACAAGCTATTTTTGTTTGTGGCATCAGCTCATGGTGTAAGCTACTGAAATTGTTCTCTAATGCATCTACCAGGAAAGGATGAAGTTGGTTCCATCCATTAATGTCTGACAAGCAGGCCAATTAGTTAAAACTTTATGTTTATTCTGTGGCTGTTGTAGGTTAAAATTGTAGGCATGAATGACAAGTGATTCTGAGTAGGTTACGCATGAGTATTCATGAGTGCTCTAATTGTAGTTGATGGCTTATTTTGTTTTACTTACATTTGTCGTTCGAAATATTTTTTCATACATAAGAAGTGCTCGCATGATTGCTTGGCAATATGATTAGATTTTTGCTAAAATCACAGCTATGTCTAACAAGCCAATTATTCAATGTAAATAAAAAGAAGATCTACAAAGCCAACAAGTGCTGGAAGTTTGCAGCTTTTCCTTGCAAGCTGGCTGAAATGCTATTTGTTCAACCTAGAGTAGGATCCCCATGGCTCAGGCAGGAGCTAGATTCCTAGGGTTTTCACATATTTAGCACCCTTAAGAGCAGGTAAAGAGTGTCATTAATTTGCCCATCAGTCATAATTCTGAGGAAACTTTAAATGTTGAGAGTTAAATACTGATAAGAGAGTTAAATACTGAGAGTTAAATACTGTTGAGAGTTAAATACTCATTTAAGCTCTTCTATGCTGCACTGCATTGTTAGGTCATTAGTTCAGACTCCAAAGAGACTTGAGGGGGTGTATCGCTTTCCTAGAAGGAATAGTCTTTAATTATGAAGCTATTAGTTAGTCATAAGGGTGGTTGTGCTGATGCTATCAAAGAGACTATAACCAATAAAAGCATACCAACATGTTAGACTCTCCTGTTCATAATTACAGGGGTCCTCTGGCTGCCTACTGAGTCTTAATTAATAATCAAATCTCTTATTTAAATTGGTACTTTCTTAGTTCAAATCAACCATAACTCACTGATGTTGACAACTTCCCAAAATTTTGGATTTTTCCACCATGTGCAAGGTTTAAAAGGTTGGCACAAGAAGTCTCATTACTTACCCCGAGAGAGCCTAAGATTGAGCACATGAAATTCTTAAAGCAGTAGAGCAATACAAAAACTAATCACTTGGCCCAGTACTCTGAAATTCCTAGTGCTTGCCTGGTTGAATCTTGCATTGCATGTCTTTTTTGTGAAATTCTTTTTGTTAAAGGGGTTTCCTCAGCTTGAACCTATCTGAATCTCTTAGAGCATGTCAAGAAGAAGCACAGGAATTTGAGAATAAGAGGTAACACAGTAGCTCCAAACAAAGGAAAATGCCTTGATTTGAATCTCGAAATGTTGACTTCATGCATCTGATATCGACCTCTTCGTTGCAAGCTAAAAAATAAAACAAAAACAAATGAAAAATCAAGCTCAACCTTAATTAGTTTTTGGATGTTCTCTCTTTGTAGGCCCTCATTCATTCATGTACTTAATCATAAGTCAGGACAATCACCATAACTAGAAAAAGAATGATGGGTACCCATAGAGCTAGAACCAACCTATGAAGAAGACAACTTCAAAAATAGGATAATCTAGATAATACCACTGGAAATTTATATGTGGACCTAGGAACTGTTGTCAACTTTCATACAAGAGTATGTCACGTTATTGATATGCATCATGTCAAACTCCATCAAGGGTTTCGTTTCAGGAGATTACTTTTTAGATGTAAGAGGAATAATAGATCCATCACTTGCATGTAAATCTCTATCATCCAACAAATTAGAGAAGAGAAACTGATATCATTCTAGCAAGGTGATATGGCTGATCCAGCACCGTCAAGTTAACGATGAAGGAGACTAACGGCGTCCCGCTTTGACCCTCGAGGCCTACCCTCGAGGCCCACCTCCGAAGCCAACCTCCGAGGTCCACCTCCAAGGACAACCTTCGAGGCCCACCTCCGAGGCCAACCTCCGGGGCCAACCTCCGAGGCCAACCTCCGAGGCCCACCTCCAAGGCCCACCTCCAAGGCCAATCTTCGAAGCCCACCTCCGAGGCCAATCTCCGGGGCCAACCTCCAAGGCCCGCCTTGGCCTCCGAGGCATCCGTCATGGTCTTACCCTTCGGACCCAGTAGTTTATAACAATGGACCACCTGGCACGCCCACGCGGCTCACTACTCGCCTGCTACGATGCGTCGCCATGCCTCATTAAGGCGTATGGTCCACCACGTGTCCATAACAATACGTGGCCATACCCCATTACGGCATGCAACCCACTACTCGCCTGCGACTACGTATGGCCATACCCTGTTACGGCGTGCAACCCACTACTCGCCTATGACTACGTATGGCCATATCCCGTTACGGCGTACGACTCACCACTCGCCTGTGGCTGCATGCGGTCATACCTCTTAACGGCGCGTACCTGATGCAGCCGCAGCCGCCCGACACTTGTAAGACCATATTGACGGGTGGCAAATCAAGCAGGACACCTCTGACGGACAGTGACGATACGGCCTGTCATTGTCAGCCCCTCCTTTTTGTTTGTTATCGGATGAGGATATCATGAATCGGTAACCTTCTGGAAGCATGGAGGAAGGAGATCTTTGAACATGTATAAAAGCTCACATTTACAATGAGGGAAGGATCCTGAACCCTAACTCTCTAGCTTTCTTCTTCTAGCCAACTCTTGTCTGTTTCCGAGTGACTGACTTGAGCGTCGAAGGGTCCCCACCGGAACATCCGATCTCCAGAAACTTTTCTTGCAGGAGTTCGGCGAGGAGGACCTTCGTTTCCCCGGCGTTCAAGGAAGGCGACTCGACGTCAACAGATTGGCGCGCCAGGTAGGGGGAAAGAAGAGAAAAGCTTCGAACCTGTCAGCGACGACCTCTCTTACCCTGAGCTCTCGAGCGATGGTGACGACCCGTGCGCGAGAGGTCTCCACCAGTCATCCTGGGGGGCAGCGTCAAGGGGCTGATCCGCTAGCAGTTGGCCCCTCAGCTCCCCTAGCTGACGTTCATGCACCTCCACTACAGCAGCTTCAAGAAGACCGGCTTGCCACCCTTGCCGCGCAAGTCCAATATTTGGCAACGGTGGTCCAAGGCCTGCAACACCAAGCAGTGGTTGCGCAGCAACCGGGGCCCCTCCTGTCAGCGCCATGAGTCATCCAACCCAGCCAGCACTCTTTCCGAAGGAGGTCCCCTGCCTGAGAAGCTCGCCACCACCGCGCTTCGCCCAAGCCTCATCATCGCGAAGCCTCCAAGAGGTCCCGGTCACCCTCTCGCCACGCTAGTGCATCTCCCAAGCGGCGACATGGGAAGGAAGCGGAGCGCCTTCGTCAGCATCGCCACCGCACTTCCCCTCCTCGGATTCCTCGAGGGAGGGGTCCTTTGATAGCAGAATAGCCTGTCGAGCTGAGCGTCAGCTCGACGAGTACAATCATCAGTTGGTGGAGCTCAGCCGTCGGATCACCAACCCACCAGAGGCGGACTACAACAGTCGGCCATCGCTGTCCTATCGGATTATGGAGGAACCGATCTCAACCCGGTTCCGCCTTCCTCAACTGGACCCGTATGACGGAACCACGGACCCCCTTGACCATTTGAAAAGTTACAAGGTCCTCATGCAGGTCCAGGGGGCAACAATTCGCTCCTGTGCATCGCCTTCCCCGCCACTTTGAAGAAAGCTGCTCGAGCTTGGTACTCCCGCCTGCCGCCACGGAGTATCGACTCCTTCCACTAGCTGGAGAGGGCCTTTTTGCCCATTTGATGCCTATCGGAAGATTTCAAGGTGGCAAATAGTCTCTTCTCAGTCCAACAAAAGAGTGGCGAGTCTCTGCGGACTACATTGCTTGGTTTAAGGAGGCCGCCCTGGAAGTCTACAACCTTGAGGATTCAATGGCCACTTTGGCCTTGAAGCGAGGACTCCGTCCCTCTCGCTTCGCATACTCCCTCGACAAGAAGTCGTCCGGCTCCTACACAGAGCTTTTGAGCCGGGCCCATAAGTACATCCGTGCCGACGAAGCTGACTCCTCCCGGCGCGAGGCCAGCGGGAGCACCACCAAGAAGCTGGCTCGTCCAGAGCCTGTTGAAGTTTGACCTAGAAGGCCCGAGCCTCCTCGCCAACCAGAACCGTCCCCGAGCTCCTGCACCGAGAGACGGGTACACTCCTCTACTCGCCCCGGTATCGCACATCCTGCTCGAGATCAAGGGCGAGCCCTATCTTCAGCGCCCTCCTCCAATGAACCCAAAGATCCCCCGCAACAAGAACCTCTACTGCCGCTACCACCGGAATCATGGCCACGACACCGACGACTGTCGCCAGCTAAGAAGGCGATAGAGGACCTTATCCAGCGTGGCCACCTGGGAAGTTCGTCCAGAGGAACAACCCGAGAGCTCCTAGCCCATCAGCGCCTCCGCCACCGATGATTGACAATGCTCCAACCGAGAAGACGATGACGATGATTTCTGGAGGGCAGGCGGCCCACCCAAGAGGCCAAGGGGGAGGGAGAGTTAGATTTTGTAATCCCTTTTTCCAAAGGGACTTAGAGGAGGTAATTAACAAAAATGATGATAGCGTCGTTATGTCCATGGCGATAGCTAAACACCCTGTAAAAAGAATTATGGTTGATAGTGGGAGCTCGGTGGATGTGTTGAACTATGATGCCTTTGTTCGCATGAACCTGTCACCCGACCTGCTTTGGTCTGTCGCCACGCCCCTGATGGGGTTCACCGGAGATTCCGTGAAGGTCGAGGGAGATCACTCTTCCTGACATGGCCCCGTGCCAAAGTACAATCTTCATGAGCTTCCTGGTGGTTCGGATGCCCCTCGACTATAACGCTATCCTTGGAAGGCATGGGCTTAATCTTTTGGATGATGTTATCTCCACCAAGAGACTCCTCGTGAGATTCCCAACCAGCGAAAGGGTCGGAGAGATGCGCGGGGAGCAGAACCCACTGCCACTGTGTTGCCACATGGCCCTTAGCCCTCAGGGGGTGATGCCCACACCTGCACCAGAAGCGCTGGACCCCCGGGACTCAGCAAGGAGGGGAGAACTGGCCGAGCGCCTGTTAGCCTTTTCCCTGGGAGAAGACCCAGAGCGAACTATCCAAATAGGGGCTCTGCTTCTAGAGGAGGCTCGCGGCCAGCTCCTTGCTTTCCTACGGGCCAATGCCGATATCTTCGCTTGGTCGGCATCCGACATGCCAGGCATTCCGGAGGAGGTGATTATGCATCAGCTTAACATTAAGCCGGAGTGCCGACCAGTTCGGCAGAAGAAGAGGAACTTTGCTTTAGACAGACATAAGGCCATAAATGAAGAGGCACGAAGCCTCGATGGAGAAATACGGTTGTCATAGGGAGCAGAAGAAGTCTAAGATAGTGAGGAGGCCATGACAAAAGTTTGGAAAAGAGGAAGGAAGGATCAGGAAGGACAGAAGGCTAACCTGGAGAAAGAAATGGTGGGAGGCGAATCTCAGGTTGCAGAGGGAGCAGAGGACCAGAGGAAGAAGATAACTGAAGTAAAATGATGAGTATTCAGCCTTTGCCCAGGTTTTGTCAAGTTTCAAATCATTCCGCCTCGATTTACCAGCCACGTGGACTCTCGATATAGGCTGGGCCACCTCGACAGGCGTCCGGTGCATGGAACAAACCGCCTCCGGCCAATGATGGGACACCGTTGATGCCAGTGCCATGATGGCAATGATGGCGGCCGCTTTTCGTGAGTTTCAAAAGGACAACCCCGCTTCGAGGGCGATCGCGATAGATCGGACGGACAGTAGCGGCTGCCCCTTCACATCCCTCAAGTCGCATGCGCTAAGTTATCCCAGCATCCAGAGACACGTGTCCGGGAGTAGTTTGGCAGCGGACGGGGATCAGCCACTAGGAAGGTGACACCCCTTTCCTTCGCCAAGATGGACCTGCTCCGTCTCAAGGACGAGGGAGCATTTGATATGGCTGATCCAGTACCGTCAGGGTTAACGGTGAAGGAGACTGACGGTGTTCCGCTTCGACCCTTGAGGCCCACCCTCAAGGCCCACCTCCGAGGCCCACCTCCGAAGCCAACCTCCGAGGCCAATCTCCGGGGCCAACCTCCGAGGCCAACCTCTGAGGCCAATCTCCGAGGCCAACCTCCGAGGCCCGCCTCGGCCTCCGCGGCATCTGTCATGGTCTGGCCCTTGGGACCCAGTAGCTTATAGCAACGGGCCACCTGGCACGCCCACGCGGCCCACTACTCACCTGCTACGATGCATCGTCATGCCTCATTAAGGCGTATGGTCTACCACGCGTCCATAACAATACGTAGCCATACCCCATTACAGCATGCAACCCGCTACTCGCCTGTGACTACGTATGGCCATATCCCGTTATGGCGTACGACTCACCACTCGCCTGGCTACATGCGGCCATACCTCTTAACAGCACGTACCTGATGCAGTCGTGGCTGCCCGATACTTGTAAGACTATATTGGCGGGTGGCAAATAAAGCAGGACACCTCTGACGCACAGTGACGATACGACTTGTCATTGTGAGCCCCTCCTTTTTGTCTATTATCGGACGGGGATATTATGAAATCGGTAACCTTTTGGAAGCATGGAGGGAGAGAGATCTTTGAACATGTATAAAAGCTCACATTTACAACGAGGGAAGGATCCTGAACCCTAACTCTCTAGCTTTCTTCTGCTAGCCAATTCTTGTCTGTTCCCGAGTGACTGACTTGAGCGTCGGAGGGTCCCCACCGGAACATCCGGTCTTCGGAGACTTTTCTTGCAGGAGTCCGGCGAGGAGGACCTCCGTTTTCCCGGCGTTCAAGGAAGGCGACTCGGTGTCAACACAAGGCTACATTTCTATATCATTTGACATAAAATTTTAAGTTTAATGTAGGCTACCATTAATTGCATACTTTATATTTATGAAAAATAGGTTAAATGCAATTCAGCCCAAATAAATGTTTATCCATGAAGTGTTAGCTAGGGTTATCTTGGTGATTAGTACATACATGCATATGGGATGAAGGTGTAGGGTCTCATTATTTAGGTTCCTTAATGGAAGGGCTTAATAACTATTTTATTACTCTAGTTTCATCTAAAACTTTTTATAAAAAGTTAGAGGGTTGCCAACTTTATTGTATGATAATATAAAGTAAGATAAAAAAATAAAGAATTAGTGCCAGGCACAAAAAGATATATAGATACACTCTTTAAGCAACATGCTAAATTTCATGAGTAGTATGCACTTTTTATATAATCTTGCATATGATTTGATGTGAAATTGAGTGTTTTAACCTACAAATAGGATTATTAAATTTAAAATATTATAATCATAATATATATGACTATAATATTAAAATAATAATATCTTAGTATAATATATTACAATAATAAAAACACTATTATTATAATATTATTAATTTTAACTATATAATATAACTAATAATAATATTTTTATAAAATATTATTATAGCTTACAATAATATAATTAGTTTTTATTATTTATTAGTTTACATTAATAATATAGATTATTTATATATAATGATATGTATTATTGTTTCAATAATCTAATTAAATATAAACATAATATTATGGATTAATAAATTTTTATTATATTGTAATAATAATTAAAACTATAATCGTAATTATATTTAATCATGTGTTACTTAATATATATAAAATTATATTAATTATGATTAATATTAATAAATATGATTTGAGAATATAATTAATATAATATTCTTAAATCATTATTTCTATTTAACTATTAAACAAGAGTAATGAATATTGGATTAAATTTTTATTAACTTCAAACATGAAATTTTTTTTACGAATAAATTTTACTATATATATAAATTTATTTGTTTGCAAATGAATCCAACGATAAGTTTATATGTTCAAAACGGAGCCTTAAAAGATACTTTTTGATGCTTTAAGATCGTGCTTCTGAGCTCTCTGGTTCTGCGTCTGGTTTGTGCTTTTAGATTCGTGCTTCTGAGCTTCTCCTCCTTGATCTTCCGATGATCCTTCTTTCTTCAGCGTCTTCTCTTCGTTGGCGTCTCCCCTTGCTTTCCCCTCTCCTCTAATGGAGTCTGATCTGGCTGCTGATGGCCAGATTCCTGGGAAGAGGGCCGCGGAGTCAGGGTTCCAATGGGTTTTGTCTTCGCCTTCGCCGGCTGTGGTGGCGAGGTTGGAGGAGTCGTTCCCAGAGGTTGTGAGCTTGCCGGAGGCGGAGCTTGAGGCAGAAGTGGAGGTCTGGCAACAGAGGGCCGTTATTGCCCGATCTTTCCACAAATGGGTCCCGACTGAAGCTTTGATTCGAGAATTCAGGCGTGCTAGAGTTCCTGGAGAGATTGTTCCTATTAATCTGGCATTTCGATGTCATATATTTCTGTTTGATTCTCTGGAAGCCAGTAATTTGGTTCTGCAGCGGCCTTGGGTAGTTAATGGCCAGGTGATAGGGACAGAGGCGTGGCGGCCAGAGTTTATTCCTGCGGAGGATTCAATCCCGTCAGCTCTGGTGTGGGTGAGACTGCCGAATTTACCTCTGGAGTTCTGGAAGGAGAGTTTCCTCCGTGCTATAATGGAGCCAGCGGGAGGATTTGTTGCTATAGATGCTGCTACTCTGGCGAAAAACGGAGGGGGGTTTGCGAGGGTATGCCTTAGGATTGACCTCTCTCGTCCTCTCCGGCCAGGAGTCCGTGTTCAAGGGTTTAACCAACCTTTTTGGCAGGAATTCGTATATAAAAGTCTAGAGGGAATTTGTATGCGTTGCGGTACTCTGCACCTGGGAGGCTCTTGTTTGAATCCGGAGAAGTCTGACGGGATTGGCTCTAGTTTTAGCCATGGTTTTGGTCCGTGGCTTCTCGCTGTTCGGCAAAGGAAGGCCGCCTTTGCTCCTCAGGTGGCTAACAAGGGGACGGTGAAGTCAAAGGAATCAAGGGCAGCTTCTGGCTCTCACTCTGCTTCACTGAAGGAGAAGAATGGGCTGCGATCGGGCACAGGAGGTCAGGTTGACGGCTGGGTCTCTCCGGTGAAGCTAGCTCGTTGGAGATCTTCATCAGCTTTGAAGGTGGTGATCGACCCTGACAATGCTTTAAGCCACTCTGGGATGGACCTGGAGAAAGGAATTGAAGGAAAGGAGGCCACACCGGTTAAGCTGGGGCATGCCGGTTCTGGGAATGTTGATTCCCAGCTGTTGACTATTGACAAGGGTGATTCCCAGGGGACGTGTCTGAATGTTTCAGTGGTGACCAAGTATCCCTTTGCCTCTCTTGTACCGGCTATGGATGTAGGAGGTCATCAGGACAGTAAGGATGTCTTCTCAAGTCCTTTAAAGCGAGCCAGACCGGAGGCTTCTTTGGCCCCGAGGTCTAGTTCCAAATCGGATAAGCGGAAAGGAAAAGGAAAGGCTCCTGCTTACAATTCGGGGAGGGTTATCAACTTTTCTCCTATCCAACTTAATTTGTCCCCGTGTAGCCAGGATGGTGACCTGGAGCTGGTACGGACCCTAGCAGCCAGGGGTGATGGTCTCCCCTCAGAGAATGCTGCTGAAGTTATTGAAAGTCAGGGCCCTGGGTCCTTATCTTCAGTGCAACCCTCCCGTTCAGTTGAGCCTGGCTGTGCTATAGAAGGTCAGTAGGACTGTCCACTACTGATGTCTATCGAAGGCTCCTTGTTGAATGGGGGAATTGCTGATAGTATTATGATGGAGGACCAGGGTGGGTCCCAGCCTCCTCCAGTTAGTAAATGAAGATCTTAATTTGGAATGTTAGAGGAGCTCGAAAGCCTTCATTTCGATCCTCCTTTAGTAGATTATTGCAGTTATATAATTTTGACATATGTGTCTTTTTGGAAACCAGGCTGTGGGTGTTAGTCTAGCCCAGTTTTGTAGACAGATTGCCCGATCCTAGTCCTCCTATGCTGTGGAGGCTGAGGGGTTGTCGGAGGGAATGTTGGCTATCTGGCGAGACTCTGCTGCTACGATAGATGCTTTCCATCAGTGTAACCAACAGATTGGCCTTATGATCTCTGAGGGAACTTCTGACCCATGGCTTCTATCCGCTGTTTACGCCAGTATAGACTATCGGGAGAGAAGGGTTCTTTGGTCTGAATTACTTTCCCTCATTGCTCAAGGTATGCCGTCTATTGTTGCTGGGGATTTCAACTGTATCACGGAGGCTAATGAAAAACGTGGAGGTAGACAGGTTACTGGCTCAGCTGATATTACTGAATTTAGAACCTTCATTGGTTCCTCTGGGCTTTTGGATTTGGGGTTTTCGGGTCCCCAATTCACATGGTGTAACAACCGTCAGGGGTCTGCTCGCGTCTGGGAGAGACTTGATAGAGCTATGACAACACCTCAGTTTCTTCAGAGGTATCCTGCGGTTTTTGTTACTCATCTTCCCAGGATTGCATCTGATCACTACCCCATTATGATTTCTACAGAGAATAATCAGCATCTTCGAAAGCAGTTTAGATTTGAGAAGTTTTGGACTGGCCATTCTGCTGCTCGTTCTATCATTTCTCAGATCTGGCATATTCCTATCAGGGGTAATGTTGTTTATCGGTTATCGCATCATCTTAAGATGGCAAGACACAGGCTGTCCAGATGGAATAGGCTGGAGGTGGGGGATCTGGTCAGACAAGTTGAAAAGGTTGAAGATGATATTAGTATCTTGCAGGCTAAGGAGGATCATGAAGGTTTTCTGTTGGATGCAGACCTCTCCTCTCTTAGGGACTTGCTTGCTCGTCATCACTCCCTTCTTAGGCAGCAGGAGATGTATTGGTGGCAGAGGTCTAGGTTTCAATAGATTTCTGATGGGGACCGTAACACTAGATTCTTCCATCAGGCTACTTTGAAGTGGCGTGCGGTTAATAGGATTCGGAAGCTTATCGATGATAAGGGTCATACTCAGGAGGACCTTCACTCTATCAGGGACCTGCTTCTCCAGTTTTTCCAGTCTAGATGGGTTGAGTCTTTTGGTGATGGGGGCCCGGTTGTTCAGGTTCCGGATTCCAGGAAGGTTTCTTCCTTGGATAATGATATGCTTGTCAGGTCGATAACTGCGGATGAGATTAGGATGGCCCTTTGGGAGCTTAGTCCGGACAAGGCCCCTGGCCCTGATGGATTTCCACCCTTCTTTTTTCGTCACTACTGGGATATTATCGGGCAGGAGACGGTCCAGGCCATTCAGGATGTTTTCCAAGCCAGACATATTCCTTCCGAATGGAATCAAACCTTATTACTTTGATGCCCAAGCGTGTGGATGCCTCTCTCCCGCAGTACTTTCGGCCTATCAGTCTGTGCACTACCTTGTATAAGGTCTGTGCTCGCCTTTTAGCCTGTCGTCTTAGTCTGGTGATCCCTCGTCTCATATCTGTTGAACAGGTTACTTTTATCAGAGGGCGGTCCATTTCGGATAATATTCTTATAGCTCAGGAGTTTATGCATGATCTCCAGAGAGCTCCAGCCAGTCGATGTCTTATGACTGTTAAGCTCGATATGGAGCGAGCTTACGATAGACTGAGTTGGGCCTTTCTGCAACGTTCTCTTCTGGAGTTTGGTTTTGATGGGCTGTTTATAGAGTGGATTATGGCTTGCATTCAAAGGCCTTCCTTTTCTTTGATCATCAATGGGAGCCTGACTGAGTTCATCTGCTCTCTTGTGGGACTCCGGCAGGGATGTCCTTTATCTCCTTTGCTGTTTATCCTGGCTGAGGATGATCTTTCACGTGCTTTATGTCAGGCTCAGTTAGATAGGCGGATTGTCCCATTTATGGCTGGCTCAGGGGGCCCCTTCGTCTCTCATTTTCTTTTTGCTGATGATTGTATCATTCTGGGCCAGGCTTCTGTTGATAATGCGACTTCTTTTCATTCTATTATTCAGGGCTATTGTAAGGCTTCGGGACAGAAGGTCAATCTTCTAAAGTCCTCCATATGCTTTAGTCCGAAGACTTCTAGAAGAACCAGGGAAGCCATTACCAATCTGTCGGGTATTACTTCTCAGACTGATAGGCTTATGTATTTGGGGATCCCTATAACGGGGAGACGCCCCTGTTGTTCGGATTACCTTGAGATTGAGAGGAGGGTTCGCCAGCGCATTGAGGGATGGCAGGCCACTGGTCTTTCGATGATGGCTAGGGTTATTATTATTCGTTCGGTTCTTTCCTCCATTCCTGTGTACCTCCTATCTAACTCTGCTATTCTGATTACTTGCCGAGGAGGATCGAGCGATGCTTTCATGATTTTCTATGGGCTTCTATGCTGGAAGGTCGCGGTACTCACCTCTTATCCTGGGACATGGTCTGTATGCCTATCCTTGAGGGTGGTCTCGGGATCGAGTCCCTGATTGTGAGACAACATGCCCTTCTCGCCAGACATGCATCGAGATTCCTTATGGAGCCGCATTGCCTGTGGAGCTCTTTGATGCGTGCGAGGTATGGAGATTGGTCTTCTTCTCTGCACAGTTTACCGCCTCGTGGCTGCTCCTCCTTTTGGAGGGAGGTTTGTCATTATGGTTAGGCTATCTCGGATAATATCTCGTGGATGATCGGAGATGGATATATGATTGATGTTATTCAGGATACCTAGATCTCTGAGCTTCCTCTTTCTCGGTGGCCATCCTTTATCAGCATTGATGCCCCTACCTGGTGCTGGTCTCGCATGGCGTCTTGCATAGCATCTCTCACGGCGTCTCTCAGGGATTGATCGTTGTTCTTCTGCTCCATTGGATCAAATTTCGGTTAGGGTTGATATTTGGGTTTGGAAGGAATGGATCAAGGCGGTAATGGAAGGAATGGATCAAGGCGGTAATGGAAGGAATGGATCAAGGCTCTGATACCAAGTTGATGCAGGGCGATATTCAAAACGCCTGCAACTCAAGAACGATCTAATCTGCGAGAAAAGAATTCGTCCAGGTTTGGTTCGAATCTTGACAAGAAAAGGGGAAAATTTTGAATTTTGATCACTCACAATCCGAAATTTAAAGGAAGAGCAATTGAATTTTCAATTCAATTGTTTTGAATCAGAAAAAAGAAAACATTCATCTCCATTCAAGAGAAAAAAAAAGGAAAAATAAAACAGCGTCTTTCTTCTCTGCCTCTGACGGCCGCCCAAAACCAACCTAAATAAGAGAGAAAACCCTAACATCATAAGTTCAGAAAAATTACAACTATGCCATTAAAAATGAAAACAGGCCCAAAACTCCTATCAGACGAGCCCGGATGGCCAAAATCCACAGCAGCTCATTGCCAACGGCAATGACTTTGAATCAGCAGTCCGTTTCCATGTGACCAGCCAAGTTTGGGCCCAGTCCGACACATGAAATTTCAAGCCCGTTTGTTCTGCAACCTCTTGGACCTTCGTAGATTATCTGGTGTGGTCTTCCCTGACGTGGCCTGCTGACTCTGGGTTGCTGGTACAGGAACATCCAAGGACTGGTTCGACTGACCCGAACTCTGGTCTGAACTGATGTCCTCATCACTCTCCCCTTCCTCTGAAAAGCTTGACCTCAAGCTCGAATTCTCTCCTGCATAAGGGGTCAGATGCCGAATGTTGAACACATCCGAAATGAAGACATCATCTGGTAACTCAACCCGATAGGCATTGTCACCAAATTTCTCCAATACCTGGCATGGACCTATCTTCTTCGGCTTGAGCTTCGTTAAAGCTCCCTGTGGATACCGCTCCCTCGGTAAGTAAACCCATACCAAATCGCCCACTTCAAAGGACTGTTGCCGACGCTGCTGATCAGCTTTCGCCTTGTATTTGGCGTAAGTCTGCTCCAATTTGGCTCTAACAGTCGCATGTATCTCCTGCAAGTCAGACACTCTATCTTTGACCTTCTGACTCACCTTCTCTGGCGACTCAACTGGCAGAACATCCAAAGGACCTCTTGGCAAGAACCCAAACAGTATCTGAAACGGAGCAAACCCTGTAGAACGGTTCACTGAAGAGTTGAACTCAAACTCAATCTCGGCAAACACAAATCCCAGCTCCTGAATTCATGCACATTTGCCCGCAACAGATTACCCAAGCTACGGTTGACAACTTCAGTCTGTCCATCCGTCTGAGGATGATAAGGACTGCTGAATTTCAACTTTGTGCCCAACTTCTTCCACAGCTCTCGCCAGAAGTGTCCCATAAACTTGCTGTCCCTGTCTGACACTATGGATGCCGGTATACCAAAATGCCGAACCACTGAAGCAAAATATAAGTCAGCAACCTTTGACGCATCAAAAGTGGTTTTGCATGGCAAGAAACACGCCACCTTACTGAACCGATCCACAATCACCATAATCGAATCCAGTCCCCTTGCTGTCCGCGGCAATCCTACAACAAAGTCCATAGAAACATCTCGCCATGGTGCCTCTGGGATAGGTAAAGGCGTGTACATACCTTGGTTCGTGTCTGTCCCCTTCGACTCTTGACACAACCTGCACCTCTTCACAAAAGCTTTGACATCTCGGTCAAGACCAGGCCAATAAAACCGCTGCCGAATCAACCAGGCTGTTTTATCCCTTCCGAAGTGACCCTGGTTATGCAGTTCCTGGATGATCAACACACGAAGAGACGTATCAGGAACACATAAGCAGTTACCTCGAAACAAATATCCATCATGGAGAACGAAATCAGTTCGCTCCCCCGCCTCAATTTTGGCCAAAATCTCCTTGAAGTGCTCATCCACACGAATGTCCTCCCTTACACTCTCAAAGCCGAGAGTGTACACATGCATAGCGCCAATCAACAAGCTCCGCCTACTCAAAGCATCAGCCACTCTATTCAACGTACCAGACTTGTGCTTGATGCTGAAAGTGTATTCCTGCAAGGCACTCACCCACTTCGCATGCCTTGAACTCAGTTTATGCTGACCCTGTAAGAACTTCAGCGCCTGATGGTCTGAATACAGTACAAACTCCCGCTGAATCAAGTAGTGGCGCCAATGCTGCAAGGATCTCACAATGGCGTACAATTCCAGATCATAAACCGAATAAGCCAGTTTAGCTCCTCCCAGCTTCTCACTGAAGTATGCGACTGGTCTTCCTTCCTGGTTAAGCACTGCCCCAATTCCAGTCTTCGAAGCATCACAATCCACCTCAAAAACTCTATCAAAATCAGGAAGAACCAATAAAGGAGCTTCGGTCAATCTGACTTTCAGCCCATCAAATGCCTCCTGTGCGGCATCATTCCACCCGAATCTGGCTCCCTTCAACAATTCCGTTAAAGGTGCAGCCAGCTCACTATACCCCTTGACAAACCTGCGATAAAACCCTGCAAGACCCAAAAAGGATCTCAATTCTGTCAAGGTTGAAGGTACTGGCCATTCCACAATTGCATGCACCTTATTCCTATCTGGGAGAATCCCCTCTCCAGTCACAACGTACCCCAGAAAAATTAGTCTCCCAACCATCCAAATGCACTTCTCTGGGTTAGCAACTAACTGGTTCTCACGTAACACTGACAAAACCTGTGCCACATGGCCCACATGCTCTTCGGCTGTCCTGCTGTATATCAAAATATCATCAAAGTAGACAACCACAAATGAGCTAAGAAATGGACGTAAAACCTGGTTCATTACGCGCATGAACGTGCTCGGCGCGTTGACAACCCGAATGGCATTACCAACCATTCATACAGCCCTTCCTTAGTCTTGAAGGCTGTCTTCCATTCGTCTCCAGGCTTCATCCTTATCTGATGGTACCCACTCTTCAAATCAATCTTCGTGAAGACCTTAGCACCACTCAACTGATCAAGCATGTCGTCCAACCTCGGTATCGGGAACCTGTACTTCACAGTAATTTTGTTAACCGCGCGGCTGTCGACACACATGCGCCACGTACCATCCTTCTTCGGTACCAAAAGGGCTGGCACCGCGCACGGGCTAATGCTCTCCCGTACGAACCCCTTGTCCAAAAGTTCTTGGACCTGCCTCCTCAATTCCTCATGCTGTTGCGGTGTCATCCGATAATGAGCCTTATTCGGCAACACTGAGCCCGGAATAAGGTCAATGCCGTGCTGAATATCTCGGAGAGGTGGTAATCCAGCCGGTAGCTCCTTTGATACAACATCTCGGAATTCCTCCAAGATAGACACCAACTCCTCAGGAATCATATTTGGCCTTTGCTCCTCTTCCACGCCGAAGTCTCCTGACTTGCTCACCAAAGCAAAACAAACATCCTCTCCATCCAAACTCGCATCGAATTCTGTGCTTGGTAAACAAATTACTGTATTCTGTCCACTCACTTCCTGAAGCGGCTTCAAAATAACTTTCCTCCCATCTGGACGCAGCATATAACTGTGGGTGTACCCGTTGTACACTGCCCTGTTATCAAACTGCCACGGACGCCCCAGTATGATGTGAGTAGCATCCATTGGAACAACATCCGCCTCAATAGTTGTCTCGAAATGAGGACCAAAACACAGTGACAACTTACACCTTCGGCTGACCTGAATGTCTGCATTTCGGTTCACCCAACCGAGCTTATATGGATGTGGGTGAGGGTCTGTCTGCAACCCCAGCTTCTTCACAGCCTCCTCTGCTATCACATTCTCCCAACTGCCGGAGTCTATGATAACACGACATGTTTTGCCAGCCACAAAACATTTCGTTGTGAAGATGTCATGCCGACGCCAATCTTCATCTGATCTCGGCGCCAGACACATTCTTCGTATCACCAAGCTCTCCCCTTGAATATGGTCCGGATCAATAACACACAGCTCATCATTAAATTCCTCATCCTCAGGGAACTCTCCTCCATTTTCATCCTCCATATAATCCTCCATATACAACTGAGCTCGCGCCTTGGGGCATTCATTGGCATAGTGCCCCAAATTCTGACACCGATGGCACCGAATGTTAGCCCTGTTGCTGCCCACTCTCGCCTGAGAACCTGAGGTTCCATTCGACCCTGTTGGTCTTGGAGGTACTGATGCCTGCGGCCTCGCTACTGGAGGCATAAATTTGCCCCCTGAATTCTGCCCTGAACTCTGGCCCGTAGTAAAACCCCCTCTGCTCTGAAACCCCCTGTTTCTCATCAAGCTCTTTTCCACTGCCTGAGCCCTCATATGCGCATCTCCTACGCTATCAATTCGATGCACAGCCAGTGCATCTTGGATTGGCAGCCGCAAGCCATGAAGATACATGGCTATCAATCTCGGTTCAGCCTCAATCAACCGATTTCGTGCAACCAATCGATAAAATTCAGTTGTGTACTCCTCGACGCTCCGACTACCTTGCGTCAAACCATGCAACTTCGAATACAAAATCTGCTCATGGTTCGGAGGCAAAAACTCCCTGTTCATCTCCTGCTTTAGCGCTGCCCATGACGCTAATGGAGGTCTCCCATCCATATATCTACGATAGTGCTGCGCATGCCACCAAGCAGCAGCCCTATCTCTGAATCGAATTGTGACAAGCGGTACCTGCTTGTCTAAGGGCACCTCCTTCAGACGAAAAACATCATCGACCTGAAGGGTCCAATCAACATACTCGTCTGGGTTAATTCCTCCTTTAAACTCTGGAATTTCGACCCTGAAGCCTGCTTCCCACCGATTCTGATTTTCGAAATAGGGAGGTTGATCGACATACCTTGGAAGTCCAACATCAGGCCTCTGTTGCCCTCTTCGAATTGGTGGTGCCTCCAGATTTTCGAAACCCCTCTCCCTACCTCCATCAATTTCATCACGCTCCTCCACTCGAAGGGTTGGGCACGATCTTGCACCTCCAGCCGCGCCATCATCGCCTGCATGGTTTGCATCATCTGTTGCATCACCTGGTGCTGGTCTCGCATGGCGTCTTGCATAGCATCTCTCACGGCGTCTCTCAGGGATTGATCGTTGTTCTTCTGCTCCATTGGATCAAATTTCGGTTAGGGTTGATATTTGGGTTTGGAAGGAATGGATCAAGGCGGTAATGGAAGGAATGGATCAAGGCTCTGATACCAAGTTGATGCAGGGCGATATTCAAAACGCCTGCAACTCAAGAACGATCTAATCTGCGAGAAAAGAATTCGTCCAGGTTTGGTTCGAATCTTGACAAGAAAAGGGGAAAATTTCGAATTTTGATCACTCACAATCCAAAATTTAAAGGAAGAGCAATTGAATTTTCAATTCAATTGTTTTGAATCAGAAAAAAGAAAACATTCATCTCCATTCAAGAGAAAAAAAAAAAGGAAAATAAAACAGCGTCTTTCTTCTCTGCCTCTGACGGCCGCCAAAACCAACCTAAATAAGAGAGAAAACCCTAACATCATAAGTTCAGAAAAATTACAACTATGCCATTAAAACGAAAACAGGCCCAAAACTCCTATCAGACGAGCCCGGATGGCCAAAATCCACAGCAGCTCATTGCCAAAGCAATGACTTTGAATCAGCAGTCCGTTTCCATGTGACCAGCCAAGTTTGGGCCCAGCCCGACACATGAAATTTCAAGCCCGTTTGTTCTGCAACCTCTTGGACCTTCGTAGATTATCTGGTGTGGTCTTCCCTGACGTGGCCTGCTGACTCTGGGTTGCTGGTACAGGAACATCCAAGGACTAGTTCGACTGACCCGAACTCTGGTCTGAACTGATGTCCTCATCACTCCTCGTTCCTTCTTGATCTCCGGAGAGGTTCTCACCAGAAGAAAGGTCTTTGGGCTGCCACGGCATATCAGATTTGGCTATCCAAGAATCAGCTCATTTTCTCTGATGATGCTATTTTCCTCACAAGATTGTGAGAAAGATTAGATTGTTGGTGGCGGACTGTGCCCGTGTTGGTTCTGACGACTCTGGCCACTGGGGATCCCCTGCTACTTCGGCAGCGAACCAGCATACTGTTTTCATCTCTTGGGAGCCCCCCTCCAGGGTTTGTCAAAATCAACTTTGACGGGAGTGTTCGTGGTAGAGCTTCTGGATCTACTTTTATTATCCGTGGTCCTCATGGTGACTTATTGGCTGCGGAAGGTTTTGGTACTCTTGACTCCTCTGTCCCCATGACCGAGCTGTATGCGGCCTGGGTGGGTATTTCATACGCTGCTCGGATTCTTCAGGCTCAGAGGCTCTTTATTGAGGGTGATTCCATGTCGGTCATCTCCTGGCTGAAGAAGGAAAATTGCCCTCCGGGTGTTATTAATCCTATTCTGGAATATTTGGACTATGTTGTGGGAGGTAGATTGTGCTCAGATTCGTCATATTTACCGAGAAGCCAATTCGGCGGCGGACTGGGTTGCTACTTATGTAGCTCAGCATACAGGATCTTGGACTTGGAGGCCAGGCGACCTCTACCCTTCTCTTTTACAGCAAATTTTGTACTCATATATAACTGGGCTGATTCACACTAGACTAGTGTGATCGCCCGCTTGTACCAAAAAAAAAAAAAAAATGGAGCCTTAAATTTTAGGGCGTACAAATTGTTCCAAGCGAATTGGACCATCTCAAATGGTCTCTTTCTAACCGTGGCAAGAGTGAAGGACCAAAGGCATGGGCACAATTGGCCGATTGTGAAGTTGCTTGCAGAGTCATCATGATGCCTTTAGGCTGCAGGCTGATGGCTGGGATCATGTTATGATGACGTCTCACATGCTAACAAATGTTTTTTTTTTGGGTACAGACGGGCGATTACACTATCCCAGTGCGAGTCAGTCCAGAATTATCATAGTACAAAATCTACTTGAGAGTTAAGGGACATGTGTCGCCCTGATTCCAAGAACAAAATCCCACATGAAGGGCCACAGCCGACACTACCCAGTCAGCCGCTGATTTAGCTTTTCGGTAGATGTGCCAGATGTGGACTCTGGGAGAGTCATGCAGAATCGCACGAATGTCACTGAGGAGAGGGTTGGACCGGGTGTGGTCACAATCACCCGACTAAAGCCACCGGATGACAGTCAGAGAATCCCCTTCAATGAAGAGGCTGTGAACATGAAGTCTCCGAACAGCATGGGAAATATCAGCCCATGCAGCATGAAGCTCAGCCAGAGGGATCGACGAGTCTAAGGAAGCAAAACCGCCAGCCAACAATAAAGCACCATCAGACCCCCGAATAACAAAAGTAGACCCCGCGAGTCTTCCCCAAACACTCCCGTCAAAGTTGATTTTCACAAACCCTGGAGGGGGGGTTCCCAAGATATAAAAATTGTGTGACAGTTCGCTGCCATAGCAGCAGGGGATCCCCAGTGGCCAGAGTTGCAAGAATCGATACCTTTGAACAGAAGAGCACTTTCAGCAACCATGGATCTGATCTTCCGCTCTAATCCAAGAGAGATAGTAACATCAGCAAAGATAACCTGGTTCCGCGACAGCCAGATCTGATAGGCAGTGATAGCCCAAAGAATGCTCTGCTGTCAAGAGGCTCTCCGAATATCAACAAGGAATTGGGAGCACAGAGAATCAGAACCATCAACTCCACATATATACCCTATCCGCATCCAAATCCGCCTCCTTCTGTGGCATGAAAGAATCGCATGGTCAATAGTCTCCTCCTCCTCTCCACACAGTGGACAAGTCGCCTCAATAGGGAGACCCCTTCTAGAAAGCAAGGAGCAGTAGGGGAGGCAATTCCACATGATCTTCCATAAAAATAACTGGACCCTAAGATGAATGGGGAGCTTCCAAATCTAGATAGCATCCCTCGAGACCAGAGGTTGGGATCTATACTCCTCGATAAGATCCGAAGTGGGAGCCATGGGAAGACAGGATCTACGCCATAATCTAGTATCCTGGGAGGGGCCCAGGATAATAGGAATGGAGAGAATTCGCCTAGAGAGCTCCTCCCCAAATAACCTGTCAACAGCCTGGGAATCCCAAGAGGATGAATCCTGAGTAATGAGCTTCCAAACTCTCATGCCATGCGGAACATCCGTGCTAATGAATGACGGCCAACGAAGAGGGGGAGATCCAAAATCCAAGTATCCTGAACAACATCAACCGAGGCACCGTCACCAATCATCCCAAAAGTAGGAATGCCCCCGAGTAGATAGAAAATCCGAAGAAGGAGGCCAGGCACCATATCTCGCATGCATAGTGGAGCTCCAGAAATAGTGAGGATCAAGAATAAATCTCGAGGCATGCCTGGCCAACAAAGCCTCTCTCCTAGCAATCAAGGACTGGATACCAAGACCGCCCTCCCGCAGAGGCATATAGATCGACTCCCATGCCAGAAGATGAATACCATGACCGTCCTGCATAGAAGCCTACAAAAAGTCCCTGAAGCAACGCTCCAACCTTCGAAGACATGAAATAGGGACCACTGCATTAGATAAAAGATACATAGGGAGAGACGTAAGCACTGAGCGAATAAGGGTGATCCTCGCCATCATAGATAAGTCGGACACCTGCCAACCATCCAACCGGTCCCGAATGCGTCGCTCGAGGTAAGTATAATCACTGATACGAGGATGCCTACCCAAGAGAGGGATCCCCAAATAAGAAAGCGCATATGCCTTATTCGAGATGCCCAGAGCTTGATGTATGACATCCTGGTTGACCTGGAAGTCTTAGGGCTGAAGCAGATCATAGACTTAACTAAGTTAACCCTTTGGCCAGAAGCACCACAATAGCTCTGAATAATAGAGCCAAAACCACCAGCATTCTGAAGAGAAGCCTGACCCAACAGGATGCAGTCATCCGCAAAAAGGAGATGGGAGAGGGGGGCCCCGAGGAAGCAACCATAAACGGGGCGATAAGCCCGTCCTGCTGAGCCTGATAAAGAGCGCAAGATAGATCATCCGCAGCCAGAACAAACAAAAATGGAGATAATGGACAACCCTGTCTTAGGCCCATAGAAGAGTGGAAGAAAGAGGACTGCACTCCATTAACAATTAGAGAGAATGACAGCTTCAGGATGTAGGCCATAATTCAATCAATAAATAAAGCATGAAAACCAAATTCAAGCAGGGTTTGGTGCATGAAACTCCAGCTCATCCTGTCGTAGGCCCGCTCCATGTCTAACTTGATGGCCATAAGACACTGCCTGGTCGGAGCTCTGTGGAGATCATGCATAAACTCCTGCGCAATAAGGACATTATCGAAATGCTCCGACCTTTGATGAAAGCCCCCTGTTCAGAAGAGATAAGCTGAGGAATGACCACCCGCAGACGGGAGACTAAAAGGCGAGCACAAACCTTATATAAGGTAGTGCAAAGACTGATCGAGCAAAAGTGATGAGGAGAAGAGGCATTCGGGCGCTTCGGCACAAGGGTTATGAGAGTCAGATTCCAATATGAAGGAATGGATCTGGACAGGAAAGCACTATGGACAGCCTGGGTGACCTCCCGACCGATAATATCCCAATAATGACGGAAGAAGAATGGTAGAAAACCATCCGGGCCAAGCGCCTTATCATACCCAAGGTCCCATAAAGCCGAATGGATCTCATCATCAGTGATAGGCCTGATCAGCATGTTGTTCTGGAGCTCAAAGACCTTCTTAGATGAAGGAACCCTGACAATCGGTGCCCCCACCCCAGTAGACTTCGTCCATCTAGATAGAAAGAACTAGAATAGCTGATCCCGGATGATGACAGGATTCTTCTGGGAGTTGCCCTCCGCATCAACTAACCGCCTAATCCTGTTAGCAGCCCGATGCTTCAGAGTGGCCTGATCAAAGAATCTAGTATTGCGATCCCCCTCTCGAAGCCACTGAACCCTAGATCGCTGCCTCCAATAGGACTCCTGCTGCAGGAGCAAGAAATGATGAAGAGCAAGCTTAGATCTGAGAGAGAAGAGATCAGCATCAGAGAGACAGCCATCCCGATCCTCCCTATCCTGCAAGGCGGCAATATCAGCTTCCACCTGCTCAATGTTTCTCACAAGATTCCCAACCTCCAATCTGTTCCCATAAGATTCCCAACCTCCAATCTGTTCCATCTCAATAGATGACGTCTCAACAGCTCCAACCGCCTGAGAGACAATAAGAAGCATTACCCCTCATCGGTAGGTGCCAAACCTGAGCCACAATAGACCGAGCCGAGGGATAGGAGGTCCAGAACTGCTCAAATCTAAACTGCTGCCGCTGCACTAAGTCAGTGACAGTGGATATCAAGAGAGGACAATGATCAGAGGCGACATGAGGCAAATGAGTGACAATGGCAGAGGGGAACATCTGAGTCCATTGGGCAGTGGCCAAGGCTCTATCCAACCTTTTCCAAACTCTAGCCGAGCCCTGGTGGTTGTTACACCAGGTAAATTGGGGACCCAGAAACCCAAATCCAGAAGACTAGCTGAGGAGATAAAGGATCTGAACTCCATGATATATGGAGTATTAGTAACCCGCCTACCGCCTCTCTTCTCATTAGCAGCAGTAATGCAGTTGAAGTCATTAGCCAAGATAGAAGGAATACCCTGAGCAATGAGAGAAAGACTCTCAGTCCAAAGAGCACGTCGTACCCTGAAATCAGTGCGAGCATAAGCTCCCAACAGAAGTCAGGGGTCAGAAGAGCCCTCCGAGACTAGAAGAGTAATCTGTTGATCACACTGATTAAAAGCATTAACCTTAATCAAAGAGTGGCGCTAGAACGCAACCATCCTACTAGATAGACCAACGGACTCCACTGCATAAGAAGACCATGATCTGGTAGCCTGTTTTGAAAGCGGACCAAGCTGTCGCCTGATAACCTAGTTTCCAATAGAATGCAAATGTCAAAATTATGGATCTGCAACAATTGAGCAAAGGAGGATCAAAAAGAAGGTTTTCGAGCTCCTCTGACATTCCATATAAGGATTTTCATTAGAAAATGGGGGAAGGGTGGGACCCACCCTGATCTTCAACCATAGCCAAATTAGCAGGGTGCCCTATGATCAGAACACCACCCTCGACCATCTGAGAATTACAATCCATCTGGATATTATCAGCCCCTTGGGAACCGGCCTCAGTTACAGATTCCAAAGAGGAGGAAGCAGCAACAAGGAGGGCAGAATCCATGGACTGATCTTGAGTAGCCACCTTAAGGCAGGATGGCACCGAATCATGACACCGGGTCTCACCCTTAGATGATTGACCCAAGTGCTTGTCACATTCAATGATCTGACTACAAAAGGCCTCATCAGTCTTGTTGACCAAAATGGCAGGACCCTTGCAAGGGATCATAGGATCTGAAGATGTTATTTTCTTCTTAGGGTCCTTAGACTTAGAAGAAATTCCTTTCCCTTTTCGATTTCCACTGTTTGAACTCGATCTGAGGGACAAGGAATCCTCGGGCCTAGACCGCTTGGAGGGACCCGGGTTAGCATCAGGCCGAGACACAAGGCTGCAGTCCCCATTGCCCACATCCAAAAGGGCAAATGGATTTTTAGAGTCAGAGCCTGATTGTCTGAACTCAAGGCATCAGTGCCATTTAGTAAGGCTACAAGCCTCAGTGATTTTATCAAACCGGCACGGAGCCCCCCAGCCGGCACACAGCCATTAGCATTGGCACCCTTAGACAATCCTTCTGAAACCACCGGGCTAGTAGACTGTAGAACCTAAGCCGCAGCCTCACTGCCACCCCCCTTGCCAGCCTGCAGAGGACGCCGCCGCGCTTGCTTGCCGGACGAAGCCCTCCCATTCACCGGAATTCCATGCCTGACCGCAGTAAACTGAGGAGAATCCGAACCAATGAAGGGAACCCGGACACCAGAATCGACTGCACCCGCGCTTGAGCAGAGGATTTCCATTGGCGAGTAACCGACATCCAGGGGCCAAACAATGGCCCCGGCGAAGCCGGCGCTAGGTCAGACAACTGAGCTAACAGAGAACAGGGGCCCGAGAGGTGAATCGAACCGCAGTTGGAGCAAATTCCAGTCAAATGCTCGAATTGAAAAGACTGCCAGAAGAGAGTAGCCGACCCCTGGATTCTAACACAAGGTCGGAGGGACCACCGGAGATTAACACGGACGCAGCTCTAGCGAACGCTCCCCTTGATAAAGACCGAGTTGCTGAGTCGGCGACGATGAACTTCCCCACCGGCGCCAGGATAGCTTCAAGCACCGAATCAACCCAATACTCCATGGGCAGAGCCGGCAAGCACACCCAGAGAAGGGCCGAGAACAGAGAGTCCATGGCCGGAACAAAATCCGGTCGCCAGCTCTCAGTAGCAACGGGTTGTCCATTGACAACCCATGGCCGGCCATTAACGAGCTCCTGAGCTCCAGAGTCCTCAAAATGGAAAACATAGCGACGGTGAGTGAGGCATATCGTGTGGATGTTGCCGAAGATGCCTGCACGCCGAAACTCCCTAATGAAGGCTTCCGGAGGAACCCAGCGGTGGTAAGTCCGTGCCAAGACCGCTTTCTCCTTCCAACAAGCACTAGACGCCTCCAAGACCTTAGCCGGGATTTGGACAACCTCTGGGAAGCGACTCTCGAGCTCCGCCACCTTTGTCGGAGACGGAGAAGATGAGACCCATTCGTACTTGGAATCGTGCCTTCTGTT
Source organism: Calamus simplicifolius (assembly GCA_900491605.1). Taxonomy (NCBI): domain Eukaryota; kingdom Viridiplantae; phylum Streptophyta; class Magnoliopsida; order Arecales; family Arecaceae; genus Calamus; species Calamus simplicifolius. Next base: position 76,582 of record UESW01005111.1, read on the forward strand.
CCACGTTTTTCGAGCAGCCCGAGCATCATCCGCTGCCATGAGAGCAGGGAGAGGAAGCGCAAAGATCAAGCAAGCAACCGCTGAGAGCACGAATTCAAGAATCCACAGCAAATGGAGTTGGAAAAAACCAGGTTGTCAACGTCCGGAGGGGTCCAATCGGAGTCCTTGACACCGCTCGCCGGATATCATAGGGAGGCACCACCGCTGGCACTAATCTCAAAGCGGCACAAAGGCTTCAACAGGAGTGCTTTAAAAACCGATCATACTAAATCACTGTAGCAGAAACTGTAGCATGAACAGGGGCAAAAATCGCAAGAGCCTTCTCACTCCTTGATTCGCAGTTTATGTGCTAACAAATGTTTAAACCAAGCAATCCATCCGTTCCCAACTATGCCTTGAACCCTTGCCTTTTGATCTTGCTATTGGCTTTATTTCTTGTCCTCGGTGCATGGGATTTGTGGGACCCTGGTCCCCTACAATCCCTACGCCTGTTTGTCTGCCGACTATTTATTCATTGCAGGTGGCAGTGGGCACGGCTGTCAAGTGTCAATCAAAATCAAATAGAGAAAAAAAAAAAAAAAAAAAACCTGCCGCGTACCCGCCAGGATATGCCCATGATCGAATTTTTCCTATAGATATATATATATATATATATATATATATATATATATATGATCATCAAGACAGTTCCGATAAATTTAAAAATAAAATTTATTTAAATATAATATAATAAAGGGTTTTATGTTTTTAAAATTAAAATTTGAAATAATTTACCACAGAGAAGTTATTCGTAAAGTTAACTTTTTAATAACATAATAGATCTAAAATTTGTGCATATTTTATAGGATAGATGTCATGAAAAAAATAGTTGATTGGAACATAATCATAGTAATTGATGTTGATAAACATCAAACCTTTTTTTGAATCGATAGCAACAACACTAGTTTTATAATTTTAATGTAAAAATAAAAATTTTATAAAAAAATTAAAATAAAAATACTTTTTATGCTCATGATGGCAATCAAAAAGTTTCTACTTCGCGTAAAAAGAATTTTAATAAAAAAAATAATACTTTTTAAAAGCATCACTTGAAGTAAGGTACCACTTGAAATGTACTTTTAAAATTATTATTTCAAATGACGCTTTTAGAGTGCTTATGTGTGGTGCTTTTTATTTTAATCATTTTTTATAAAATGGTACTTTTTCATTTTAATCCTATTTTTATAAAATTTTTACCATCCACATCAACAATGTAAAATCAGTGTCCTTTGATATCGGTTTCAAAAATGACTCCACGATATTGTGTAATACCTATGTTCATTCCATTACTTACATCTACATGCATTCTTGTAACCCATTTATCTATTCTTTTAAATTTTTTAAGTTAAATAAATTTAATTATTTTTTAACTATTAGTTTGAATTTTATTTTAAATTTTAACTTCATTGAAAATGGATTAGATTAAGGATAATTATAGGTTGTTTTTTTCTCCTTTAATTACAGACTAATCAGATGGAGTAGGCTCTAAAAAATTTATGGTATTGTGGTGTAAACCTTCCTATTAAATAAAAATTTTTAATTAAAAATTAGAAATAAGAGTGGTTAAATAATTTTACTAACGAATGTAATGAGTATGAAGTGAAACCGAATGGATAAGTGTTGCATTCATATATATATATATATATATTCTAATACATACCCAATAAAACTCAATACTTCAACTAATGCGGGGATAAAGAGTCAAAAATCAGAAGCGCAGGAGATTGGAAGGTGGGAACAATAGATCGAGAGACGGAGCAGGAGATCGTAAAATTGGACTGAGAGCCGCTCGAACGAAAGGAATAAACAAAAAGAACATGACCTAAAGCAAAAAAAAAAATTATTAACAAATATGCCCTCAAGAAATAGCTGAAGGAATAATCAGTTATTTCTGGGATTTCTAGAGAATAAGTTCAAGGAATAACCCATGTTTAAACATGAGGTTAACCTTTTTCAGAGTTATTCTATAGTTATAGCTTTTAAGGATAAAAAAGGATATCCTCTACAACTATAGGGGATAATTCTGAAAAAGATTAATTAGAAGGGATAACTCATGTTTAATTATAGATTATTTTTCTGAACTTATTCTTAGGAAATTCATGAATAACTAGAGTTATTCCTTGATGATAAAATTATTATTTAAAAAATAATAATTATTTCCTCAGCTATCTTTTGAATAAATATAAATATGTACATTTATCTAGAAATAACTTTTTTAGAAATTAAAAGACTACGTTAGTATACCATGGATAATTATTTTACGACTTGACGTTGCACGGTAAAGAAGCAAAGAGAAAATATTTTTTGGCTTTTGATTTCTCTTTTAAATTTAGAAATAAAAATATATATTTTTTTTTAGAAAGTAAATAATATTTAAAGGCTACTGATAATAATATTTAAATTACTCCATATAATTACTGAAACAAATATAACAAAAGAAAAAAAAAATGATAGCTGAATCACTAGAACCGACAATATTATAGTATTTAAAATAATAAAGTATTTTCTTGATGCCGTAAATGTTTCTTCCATTATTTTCTGAACAACAGTGAAAACGAAGCGCAAGACAGCTAAGACTTGCACCAAAACAAAAGAAAATAAAATAAAATTTCATTTGCGATAGATCAGACGAAGAGGAACCACATCGAATTCATCATCAAATCAGACCCTAGCAACTCATCAGAGTATAAAATCAGTTACAAACTACGAAATAAAACCACAAAGCGACAACAACGGAAAAAAAAAAAAATCAATACAGTGGAAATTGAGAAATCCAACCAGAATAATACCTGTAGAAGAGGCTTCATGTTCCGAGTCATCCATCCTCCAATTCAACCCCAATGGCTTGGGCCAGCCTTTTCTGCCGGTTTCTTCTGTTTGATCCCCCAGTTGATTTAGTTGCCTTTTAGGAGACGCGCTTTGTTTGGATGGAGAAAAAATTATGAAGGAAAAAAAAAATGAGAGAAAAAAAATAAAAAAAAAAGTGAAGAGAAAGAAAAAACTATGAAAAAAAATGAGAAAAAGAAAATGAGAGAAAAAAAATTTAATAATTTATAATAATAATATTTTTATTATAAATAATTAAAAAATATGTCAATTATTGTTAGAAATATCAATATTGAAATAAAAAAAAAATACTTTTAAGTTTCCTTTCCAAAATCTATTAAGTTCCTAAGAAAAAATATTTACGTGAAATTTATTACTTTTTTTTATTTTTTATTTTTTTAATTTTCTTTCTTTCTCATTTTCTTTTTATTCAAATAAAATAAATTTTATTTTATTTTTTTCTTTCATTTTTTTTTTTCCTATCCAAACAGAGGCTAGGGTTGCCAACTTTTCGGCAGCCAACTGGACCAAAGGCCAGCTTTTATCTCACCATTATTGTCATCGATGACTTGGAGGCTTTAGTTGACTCTCTACTCCCAAGCTTATTTTAAGCCCATGACCAACGCTACTAAGGCAAAGAATAAAACCAACCATAACTTTGCATGGTATCGAAATAAAATATTAGGTATGTTAGTCAAAGCTGATAACAAATAATTGGAATAAAGCTTATTGGTTACAGTTTAAGAAAATGTTAGCATTTATTAGATATTGCTTATGACACAAGGTTTGCCCCTGACTAATAATTAGAAGAGAGGGCTTGCTAGTTGTGAATTTATTAAATTCATGCTTCTTACATTAGAACTTGGCAAGACCGATCTCTTGGCTAGCAAAATATGAGCTTTAAATGCCATTTGACATCACTTCTATTTTTAAAATAAAGTATTTTTTATTTAAAAAAATATAAATATGCTGGTTATAGATAATTATTTTAAAAATAAATATGTTGGTATTGACGAAGAAAGCTATATATATGATAGGAAGAGAGACGATGTCAATTGTGTTTACAGTGTTAGTATGGTAGAAATGGCAACAAAGATAAAAATGGTACAGCAAAAATGATGATGATGATAATATAATGATAATAGTAAAAGTATGAGTAATATAATGGATGAGAGATATGGCAATGGCGATGATAATAGAGGTGATGATAATAACAATAATAATAAGGTAAAGATGGTGGTAATAACATTGAAATTGATATATATGATAGTATTAAAAATATAATTTTATTTTCAAAAAAATCTAAAACAATATTTTTTTATTGTTATTTTCTTTAGAAATAATAAATAACTTGAAAATATTATCACGTATATTTTTTTTCCGATGTTGTGATGTTATTTTGAAAAAATAAACAACAAATAATTGTAAAGGCCCTTAGTTAACTAGGGATGCCATTTATCTAACATTCTTTCTTAAATACTGCAATAAATCTTAAGGCTGCGTTTGGATGCAGGAATAAGGCATGGAATAGGGCTTTATTCCAGCTTATTCCACCAAACGTCGGGTTTAAACGCATGTGGGCCCCACTACTTCAGTTATTTCCGTCAACGCATCTTATCCCCCCTTTCGTATTCCATCGGACCCATGGAATTGCTTGTTGCATCACTGTAGCAATTCCAGGGGCACCCGAGGGAAGTTAAAATCCCAATCTATTATTGGCACTCGGTCTTCATCCTCCTCTCGTGACTAGGGTTTCCCAAAAGATGATGGCCGTCTTCTGAGCGTTTCTCTTCCACTCTAGCCTTCTTCCTATGGATGCTTTGTCGCGACTAAGTGATCCGGAGGAAGTTATATGCTCGATCTACTCTCCAATCTCCGTCTTCATCCTCCTCCTCTCTGGACTAGGGTTGCCTAAAATTCTGAGGCCGACCTCTAAGCCTTGCTCTTCCTCTCCGGCCTTCTTTCTCTGGATGCTCCAGAGAGTTCTCCCAGGTCTTCACTCCGCATGGACGACGAGTCAAGCCAATCTAAACTGCTTCTCGGTTTGGTCTTCCTCCTCTTCCCTGAAAAGTATCCTGTGGGTCTTCGTCCTCTTCCTATAACCTTCTCCTCTTCCCGAGGAGCTCCTGGAGAAAGCCACCGAAAGAGGTATTGTTGGCCCAGATGGCAACCCAAGAGGGGGGGGTGAATTGGGTTCTTAAAAATTTAAGCCCTTTTTAACTTTAGTTGATTAGTTAGCAAGATGTGCAAGTGAGATTAACTAATAAGCAAAGAACTAGCAGTTAACAAAGAGAGATAGAGATAGAGAAAATGAACACGGCAAACACAAAAGATTTATAGTGGTTCGGTGTATCCAACACCTACATCCACTCCCAAGGATCACTTGGGTCCACTATAATCACACCGATTACAGCTGAGTTGTTTTACAAGATCACAACTCTAACTTGTTGTTTTCACCGGGATCACAACGAACCCAGCTGGTTTTGCGGGCTTACCAGCACAAAAACCCTACACGTTGTTTTGCGGGCTAACAACAAACCTTACTCGTTGTTTGCGGGATCACAACGAACCCAACACAAGCACTCCGGCTTGTAACGAGGTAAAACTACCTCCACTGATTCAATCCACTGATTGAACCAGTAACCAAGAGAAATCGAGCAGATATACAAATTTAAGAATAAATAAAAACTAGGGTTAGAAACGCCTGATGGTTTTCCGGATGATTGTAGCAATGGCTTTCTCCCTTTTCTCCTTGAAGAGTTGAATCGATGCCTCAGCAAGATTCCTCAATCGTTGATAAGCTTTGGAGAATGTGTTGCCTCTTTTTGAACTTGGAATGGCTGAAGATTTTGCACATTGGATTGCTTTTTGCCTTCCTCTTGAGCTTTGAGAGTTGATTAATCGATGCACACGAATCTCTCTCTCAAATCCAAAGATTGAATCTCTCCTTGAATCAAATGATTCTACAATACTCTCAGTTTCCCCCTTTTTGATATTCAATAGGTTCTCTCTATTTTTCTCTCTTGTTTTTCAATATGTATATGTGTGTTCTTCTATTTGAATCTGGCTCCTCTATTTATAGATCCTGAAAAGATATAGCCGTTAGACACAGTAAAATATAGCCGTTGATTCAAAATATTACCGTTGGTGCTGATGTGTCAACTCAAAAATTACCGCCCAGATTCCGGGGAGTCGGCTCGAGTCTGTGCGAGTCGACTCGGACACGTGAATCCAGAAACGCACCAAAAAGAGAATTTTCAGGGGTCGACTCGTGAAAAGCTGGGAGTCGACTCTTGACTTTCAGGGGTCGACTCGCGAAGAGCTGGGAGTCGACTCGAGAGGCACTCAAAAATGAGTCTTTCTGCCGTCTGAGTCGAGTCGGCTCGCACAGTCACGAGTCGGCTCGCAAAAGTTCAGGGGTCGACTCTTGAAAATTCAAGTGTCGACTCGAGACAACATTAAAAATCATATAATCACAGGAGTCGACTCGGAAACTCTCGAGTCGGCTCGGGACTGATACAAAAATCAGAAAACATTCTGATTTGCTTTGAAAATCATCCCAACCAACTTTGAAATATAAATATGACTTAAGTAATGTTGATTTAACAGTAATGCTCAATTTCAAAGTATTTTCATTAAGTCATTGATCTTTAAAAGATTGGTATAGAAAATCATTTTTGAATTCTTAAGTATAGCTCACTGAAACATATGTTCAATTGATTCAATAAACTCATTACATTTTTAACAGTTCATAGTTTCCAATTTGAAATTGCTTATAGTAAGAATATTTCATTGATTGACTTAACATGTTCATAGCCTTTTAGAAAGTAAAGTAATGTCTTTTGGAAATCATCAAAATCAATAAGTTGGGGCAATTATGTTTCAATAATTTCTCAACAATCTCCCCTTTTTGATGATAACAAAAACATAAAGTATATGCGAGTTAAACTTAACAGAAATGTGATTCTAAAATCAAAGATTTATGTTCATGGAAAGGCTCCCCCTCAATGAGGTAGCTCCCCCTATGAAATTTACTTTATAATTCATAAAAAATTTTAAATTTTGCTTTGAGCAAATGATACTTAAGTTATCTCTTCCCCTTAATAAATCAAAATTTTGTCTTAAATTGCATATACAATTAAATACATTTCTCCCTTTTTAATGATTTCTTCTTAAAGAAAATTAACAAACTTGAATCAACTTGAAAGCATATACGATTTAAATATTTCTCCCCCTTTTTTGTAATCAACAAAAAGGTTAAGAAATACATTAATGTATTCAAGGTATATTCAAAACATCATATCTCAAATGTACACAACATTGAAATGAACTGAACTTTCATTAACATCAAAAAGCATTACATCAAAGTTCAATTACTACATAACTTCAAAATTCATAACTGCAAATTTAACATTCATTACATCAAACTCAAATACATAAAGAGAAATCAAAAGTGTTGCCTAGTAATTCTAGTTAAATGTTCTATAATCTTATGCATTCCTTCACATTGAATCTTGACATAATCTTTTAGCTTTTCATCAACAAATTTGCATGCACTTGAAATTTTGTCTTGAAGCTCTGCATTACATTTAGCATACGTCTCACCATCTCCACAAATATCCTTCAATTCTTCAAATATATTCTTCAAGTCTTCATTCAAGGAGGAGGTGGATGAGCTAACATTGGCTTCAATTGATGATACTCGATCATTAATAGAATAAAGTGCTTCTCTCAAGTTCATAAATTTTTCTTCAAATTCAGTTTTCAATCTGGTCTCATGCTCAATTAACTCTGATTTGAATAGAGACCTAAGCTGCTCTAACTGAGTGCCTGAAAAACTGATAGATGTAGAAACAGAGGACTGAGCAGGAGCAGATGTAGAAGCAGAAGCAGGGACAGGAATCTCTGATGGAGCTGGAACTGGGTCTGGTATGAAAGAAGTCTGAGGTGGCTCTGGAGATGAATGTCTAGGTGCCTCAGCTCTATCCTCTAAACTGTTCTTCCTTTCCCAAATTCCATTTCTTTTGATAAAACCCATTCTGTTGATAGTGGCCAAGGTATAATAGTCTGTGTGTCTTAATTCCTTCTTGGGCTCACTGTCACTAAACACAATCCCTTGGCTCCTGAACAACTGAGTTAAGATCATACCATAGGGAAGACATGATTTCCTTTTGCTTCCACAATCAGCCATGTACCATAAAATCATTCTAGGTAGATTAAAAGGTTTTCCTGATACAATAGCATCCATAATGAAAATGTCCCTCTCTGAAACATAGTCAAACCTGCCTGTTTTGGGAAATAAAACTCTACTGCAGATATTATGTAACAGTCTAAGTTCCAATGGCAGTTGACTGGCAAGAACTTCCTCAAATCCTTCAAAGTCTCTATGCAATAGTCTGGTGAGAGCAGGAGACCTATCCTCTGAAGCAAATGTGCAAGGTCCAGATAATGAAAGGTTTAAAAGTCTAGATAAGATAGTGTCAGTAATGTTTAGACTTATACCTCTCACTGTGCTTACTAACCCATTGTCTCCTCTAGTCAGATTCTTATAAAATTCCTTCACCAAGGCTGGATAAGTAGGACAGTCTAATGAGCAAATTTTCTCAAGCCCCATCTCCAATAACTGTCTTCCTATGATGAATCCCTCATTCTCAAAAAGTTCAAAATCGACCTTCCTTCCCGTTGTCACAACTCTACTAGCTAGGAGGTCTACCTGAGGATTAGAAGTAGGAACAGGAGAATCACTGGAAGAAGAAGATGTAGAATCCACGGACGGCTCGCGTACGGGTCGTCGCACATTCCTTTCCTCTTTATCCCGGCGCCTCTACTGCTGGCTCCACGCGTTTTGGGTGCCATAGATTTGATTGGAGTGAATAATCGGAAGTATTTGGAAGATTTGGAGGGTTTGGGAGATTTTTGTAGAGAGAAACGAAGGATTAGAAAAGTTAGAAATGACCGTCGGGTCGACTCGTGCCCTAGATAATCGACCTGGGACCACGTCGAGTCGACTCGCGCATAACCTCGAGTCGGCTCGCCTAAATCACAGAGAGAAATCTCGAACTCGAGTCTCGCTCATACCAGGAGTCGGCTCCCAAGTTTCAGAGAAACTCGAGTCGACTCCGGTACACACCGAGTCGGCTCGGAGACCATTTCAGAACAAAAAAATTGAAAATTTTCTGAATGTTTGAAATGATTCCGGATTTGATTTTGTGTATGATTCATAATCATTGAGTCTTGATAAATCATTTTGATATGAATTCTAGATACTATTTCCTTAAGATTTTGAGGAATTGAAAGAATTCTAGATGCATTTCCTTAAGTATTCAAAATTTATTCAAAAGGATTACAAATACCTAATTCTCCTCTAAGATATTCAAACCTTTCTTCACTTAGGGGTTTTGTAAAAATGTCAGCTAATTGTTCTTCAGTGTTTACATAATCTAAACAGATTTCATCATTAGCTACATGTTCTCTTATAAAATGATATCTAATTTCAATGTGTTTTGTCCTTGAGTGTTGAATTGGATTTTTCGTTAAATTGATTGCGCTAGTATTATCACAATTTATGGGTGTCTTATTAAGTTTGATACCATAATCTTCAAGTTGTCGCTTAATCCATAGGATTTGCGCACAGCAACTTCCAGCTGCTACATATTCAGCTTCAGTAGTTGATAATGCAACTGAATTTTGCTTTTTGCTAAACCATGTGATTAAGTTACTGCCTAAGAAATGGCATGCACCACTTGTGCTTTTTCTATCAATTTTACATCCGGCATAATCAGAATCTGAATATGCAATTAGGTTTAATGTGGAGTCTCTAGAATACCATAAACCTACATTTTTAGTTCCATTTAGATATCTTAATATTCTTTTAACAGCTATTAAATGTGATTCTTTAGGTTCAGCTTGAAATCTAGCACACAAACATACTGCAAACATTATATCTGGTCTACTTGCTGTTAAATAGAGAAGGGATCCGATAATACCTCGATAATACTTCTGATCAACCTTCTTACCTTCTTCATCTTTGTCTAGCTTGCATGAAGGACTCATTGGAGTTCCAAGGGGTTTCATTTTTCCATACCAAACTTTTTGAGTAGTTCTCTTGTGTACTTGGTTTGGTTGATAAAAATTCCCTCCTTGCATTGTTTGATCTGGAGTCCTAGGAAGAAGTTGAGTTCTCCCATCATGCTCATCTCGAATTCTCCCTGCATCAACTTTGCAAATCCTTGACAAAGAGATTCGTTAGTAGCACCAAAAATAATGTCATCTACGTATATTTGTACTACAAGTAAATCTTTACTTTTTCTTTTTAAAAAAAAGTTTTGTCCACATTTCCTCTTGTAAAATCATTTTCTATTAGAAATTTACTTAACCTATCATACCAAGCTCTAGGTGCTTGTTTCAAACCATATAAAGCTTTGTGCAATTTAAAAACGTGATTTGAAAACTCGTGATCTTCAAAACCTGGTGGTTGTTCTACATAGACTTCTTCATTAATAAGTCCATTTAAAAATGCGTTTTTACATCCATTTGAAATAGGTTAATGTTCATGTGACATGCAAATGCAAGTAAAAGTCTAATGGCTTCTAGTCTAGCTACAGGTGCAAAGGTTTCATCAAAGTCAATACCTTCTTCTTGACTATATCCTTTAGCAACCAATCTAGCTTTGTTTCTAATTACTATGCCATTCTCATCTAACTTATTTCTATAAATCCATTTAGTTCCTATAATTGAATGGTTTTTAGGTCTTTCCACTAAAGTCCAAACATTATTTCTTGTAAATTGATTTAGTTCTTCTTGCATAGCTAACATCCAATTATTATCTTTTTCAGCTTCTTCTATAGTTTTAGGTTCTATTTGTGATACAAAAGCAAGATGATTACTAATGTTTCTCATGTATGATCTAGTCCTTATTCCTTGAGATGGATCGCCTATAATCAATTCCTTGGGATGACTATGTGCATATCTCCAGTCTCTTGGAAGATCTAAATCATCATGATTATCATTAACATCATCGTCCTTATGTGAATCATCATCTTTAGCTTCTTGCTCATGATCAGAAGATACTTCAATATTAAGTTTTTCAAGACCTTTTTTAATTATGTTTGTATCTTCGTCATCATCAAGCTTTTCTGATTTAGATGCTAAAGACTCATCGAAAACAGTATGAATGGATTCTTCAACTACTAAGGTTCTCTTGTTAAAGATTCTATATGCCTTACTAGTTGTTGAATAACCTAGAAAAATTCCTTCATCAGATTTAGCATCAAATTTTCCTAAGTTGTTTTTACCATTATTATGAATGAAGCATTTACATCCAAATGCATGAAAGTATTTTATATTTGGTTTTCTTTCATTCCATAATTCATACGGTGTTTTCTTTAATATTGGTCTTATTAAAGCTCTATTTAATATGTAACATGTGTGTTAATTGCTTCCGCCCAAAAGTACTTTGGTAAGTTGCTTTCGCATAGCATGGTACGGGCCATGTCTTCTAAAGTTCTATTTTTTCTTTCAACTACACCGTTTTGTTGTGGGGTCCTAGGTGCTGAAAAATTATGATTAATTCCATTTTAGTGCAGAAATTTTCAAATAAGTGATTTTCAAATTCTGTTCCATGATCACTTCTAAGAGATACTAGTAGTGTTTTTCTCATTTGTGACTTTCTTGAAAAATTTCAGGAACATTGAGAAAGTCTCATCTTTGTGAGCTAAAAACATTACCCAAGTATATCTAGAATAATCATCTACAATCACTAGACCATATTTCTTTCCTCCTAGACTTGTGGTTCTAGTTGGTCCGAAAAGATCCATGTGAAGTAGCTCTAGTCCCCTAGAAGTTGAAACAATGTTTTTAGATTTAAATGAACTTCTAGTTTGTTTTCCAAATTGACATGCATCACAGATTTTATTATTTTCAAAATCTAATTTAGGTAAACCTTTGACTAAATCCATTTTAATTAGTTTTGAAATAAGGTGTGTGCTTGCATGACCTAATCTACGATGCCACAACCAACTAATATCATTAATGTTAGCATTATCAGTAATTAGGCAATGACTACTCTTAGAAGTTTTGTCTGTGTCAACTAAGTATATATTGCCAAATCTATAACCAGTAAAAACAATGCTATCATCGATAGAATTAGTTACAGTGCATAAAGAAGATTTAAAAGAAACATTAAAGTTTTTATCACATAATTGACTTATGCTAATTAGATTATGCTTCAAACCATTAACATAAAGTACATTATCAATTACTATAGATGGAGTTATGCGAACTTTACCAAGGCCCAAAATTTGACCTTTACCGTTATCGCCAAATGTCACAACTCCACCAACATTTTCTTCTAGGGTGATGAATTCCTCTTTGTCACCCGTCATATGTCTTGAGCAGCCGCTATCAAGATACCACTTCTTGTTTGATCTTTTGGCCACAAGACATTCCTGCAATATCATCAAACTTTATGCTTAGGTACCCAAGCTTTCTTGGGTCCTTCATGGTTAGCAGCAATAAAAGTTGTTCCTTTCGGAACCCATATTTTCTTAGCTTTAATATTTAACTTGTTGTTATTTAACGTTTTGCATTCAAAGGATTTGTGACCTTTTTCATTACATTTAAAACAAGTTATATTACTTGGTTGGCTTTTATAAAAATATTCTTTAGTGATTTCTGTTTTCTTAATGTGTTATAACCCAAACCAGCTTTGTCAAAAATAGCTTTTTGACTATCTAGGATCATGTTAAGTTTAGTTGAACTTAAGGTGAATTTCTCAACAATGTCCTTATATTTTTAACATCTTTCTTAAGAGAGTCAATTTCTTTAGTTTGCTGTTCTTTATCTAAAGCTAAAGTTTTATTTGATCTTTTAAATCTTTAGTTGGGTTTTTAGTTTCAGATTTTAATAAATCTTTTTCTTGATTCAGATTATCTCTTTCTTTCCTAAGTTCTTCTTTTTCATTAGTTAAGTTCTTAACTTCTAATTCTAATTCTGATTTACTTTTAGCTAAACTAATGTTATCATTTTTCACAGATTTAAATTTCTTTTTCAACAATTTAAAATCTATCATAAGTTCATTAAACGCCTCAAACATTTCATCAAAAGTAAAATCATCATTTGAGTTTTCAGAACTTACCTCATTATCGCAGTCGTCGTCGTTGGCCATGTAGCAAATATTGGCAACTTCCTTTTGCTCATTTTCTTCCGACGAGGAAGATTCTTCAGACCATGTTGCCATATAAGCTTTCTTCTTTTTCTTATAGGCCTTCTTTAGTAAAGGACAATCATACTTGAAGTGCCCTGGCTTTTTGCATTCATAGCACACTAAGGGCTCCTTTCTTTTCTTTCTCTTTGTCCTTTTTCTTATCCTTTTCTCCTTCAAGTCTTGCTCCAAATTTCTTTTGTTGAAGGGCCTTTTTCTCATAAACCTTCTGAACTTCTTGGCCAAGAGAGCAGTTTCCTCATCATCTTCATCATTACTCTCACTGCCGCTCTCTTCCAATTCTGCAGTCTTGAGGGCAAAAGTTTTTCTTCTTTTTGTTTCCTCCTCAACATGCTGCCTCATTGTTAATTCGTGGGTCATGAGAGATCCTAGAAGCTCCTCTAAGGGTAGTGCATTAGGTCTTTGGCTTCTTGGATAGCTGTGACTTTTGCTTCCCACGATCTTGGCAATGACCTGAGTATTTTGCGAACAAGATCAGCATTAGTATAAATTTTTCCTAAACTTTTCAAACCATTCACAATATCAGTAAATCTAGTGAACATGCATGTGATGGTTTCAGTTTGTTCCATTGTGAATAGTTCATATTATGAACCAAAATATTTATCTTTGATTCTTTACTTGGTTTGTTCCTTCATGTGTAATTTCCAACCTATCCCATATTTCTTTAGCGAAATTGCAAGTAGAGATGCGGTTGAATTCATTTGAATCTAAGGAACAATATAAGATATTAATGGCTTTGGCATTAAGTTGAGCCATTCTCCTATCATTATCATTCCAATCCCTTTCGGGCTTTGGAACAATAGTGCCATCAATAAGGTGTGTGGGTGTACTAGGTCCATTTAATATAACACCCCAAAGCTCATAATCAGAAGCTTGAATGAATATCCTCATTCTAGCTTTCCAATAAGAATAGTTTGAGCCATTAAAAAGTGGAGGTCTATTCGTAGAATGACCTTCAGCAAAACTAGAACCACTTTGTGTTGCCATAATGACCTTTAGCTCTTGATCGTGAGATCAAACTCTAAATGAGCACTATGCTCTGATACCAATTGTTGGCCCAGATGGCAACCCAAGAGGGGGGGGTGAATTGGGTTCTTAAAAATTTAAGCCCTTTTTAACTTTAGTTGATTAGTTAGCAAGATGTGCAAGTGAGATTAACTAATAAGCAAAGAACTAGCAGTTAACAAAGAGAGATAGAGATAGAGAAAATGAACACGGCAAACACAAAAGATTTATAGTGGTTCGGTGTATCCAACACCTATATCCACTCCCAAGGATCACTTGGGTCCACTATAATCACACCGATTACAGCTGAGTTGTTTTACAAGATCACAACTCTAACTTGTTGTTTTCACCGGGATCACAACGAACCCAGCTGGTTTTGCGGGCTTACCAGCACAAAAACCCTACACGTTGTTTTGCGGGCTAACAACAAACCTTACTCGTTGTTTTGCGGGATCACAACGAACCCAACACAAGCACTCCGGCTTGTAACGAGGTAAACCTACCTCCACTGATTCAATCCACTGATTGAACCAGTAACCAAGAGAAATCGAACAGATATACAAATTTAAGAATAAATAAAAACTAGGGTTAGAAACGCCTGATGGTTTTCCGGATGATTGTAGCAATGGCTTTCTCCCTTTTCTCCTTGAAGAGTTGAATCGATGCCTCAGCAAGATTCCTCAATCGTTGATAAGCTTTGGAGAATGTGTTGCCTCTTTTTGAACTTGGAAATGGCTGAAGATTTTGCACGTTGGATTGCTTTTTGCCTTCCTCTTGAGCTTTGAGAGTTGATTAATCGATGCACACGAATCTCTCTCTCAAATCCAAAGATTGAATCTCTCCTTGAATCAAATGATTCTACAATACTCTCAGTTTCTCCCTTTTTGATATTCAATAGGTTCTCTCTATTTTTCTCTCTTGTTTTCAATATGTATATGTGTGTTCTTTCTATTTGAATCTGGCTCCTCTATTTATAGATCCTGAAAAGATATAGCCATTAGACACAGTAAAATATAGCCGTTGATTCAAAATATTACCGTTGGTGCTGATGTGTCAACTCAAAAATTACCGCCCAGATTCCGGGGAGTCGGCTCGAGTCTGTGCGAGTCGACTCGGACACGTGAATCCAGAAACGCACCAAAAAAAGAATTTTCAGGGGTCGACTCGTGAAAAGCTGGGAGTCGACTCTTGACTTTCAGGGGTCGACTCGCGAAGAGCTGGGAGTCGACTCGAGAGGCACTCAAAAATGAGTCTTTCTGCCATCTGAGTCGAGTCGGCTCGCACAGTCATGAGTCGGCTCGCGAAAGTTCAGGGGTCGACTCTTGAAAATTCAAGTGTCGACTCGAGACAACATTAAAAATCATATAATCACAGGAGTCGACTCGGAAACTCTCGAGTCGGCTCGGGACTGATACAAAAATCAGAAAACATTCTGATTTGCTTTGAAAATCATCCCAACCAACTTTGAAATATAAATATGACTTAAGTAATGTTGATTTAACAGTAATGCTCAATTTCAAAGTATTTTCATTAAGTCATTGATCTTTAAAAGATGGTATAGAAAATCATTTTTGAATTCTTAAGTATAGCTCACTGAAACATATGTTCAATTGATTCAATAAACTCATTACATTTTAACAGTTCATAGTTTCCAATTTGAAATTGCTTATAGTAAGAATATTTCATTGATTGACTTAACATGTTCATAGCCTTTTAGAAAGTAAAGTAATGTCTTTTGGAAATCATCAAAATCAATAAGTTGGGGCAATTATGTTTCAATAATTTCTCAACAGGTATGTTTGCCCTAAATTTTCTCATCCTAGCTGTTTCCGCTAGGGTTCTGTATTTCTTGCTCTTCGGAGGGAATCGATTCCATTCTATGTGAATAATGCTGAGGAATTCCTTCCTCCACACGATTTCCCTAAACAATAACATGGAATATGCTATATATGCAAGGTCGTTGTTCTGTTACTTTAGTTTGTTATGCAGATAATTTACTTCCTATCGTTTCCTTCATTTTTTCCGCCAAGGGTTTGCCGATTAAGACTGATCTCCAGTGCATGGAAGCATGACATTTAAATTAAGTTTTCTTTTCAACACCTCTACAATTACATAGAATGTAAACTATGAAAAATTACCATTTGAGTAGCAAAGAACATATTCATGTTTTCGGGCTAAACATTTGGGATGATTCATTGTTAACCCATGATCATGTCCGATTGGCTTAGACTGCAGGGAGGCATAGATTTTTCGCATGACTTAGCCAAATTGCTAATGCAAGTATAAGTGTTCAATTCTACAAAGAGTCTTATTGATTATTAGCATAGAACCAAGCTTCGATTATATGCTCGTTCAGTCAAGCAAGGTCTAAGGCTGGGTAGTTGACTAAATAACTCATTTTGTGTTGGACCAAACTGAAATAATGCAAACTATGTATATGCTTCACCTAATAATAAAGTCAAGCAGAGAAGTGTTTTTACACTGGTTGTGTTTGCTGCATCATGAGATGTTAAGAAATTGGATTGTGATAATATGTAAAGTACATTTGTCTGGGACAGTCAAGGTCGGTAAGTCATTGTAATAACTTATGGACTAATTGTAGTGGTAATAGTTTTAGAAAGTGTGACCGTCCGGTTTGAAATCTTATCAGATGTTCCAACATTTCAAACTAGTGTTCCTATATCTAAAAAATGCATGTATTTCCACCTTGAAATCAACATGCAATGTAGTGCATATTTCTTACTATCCAATTTAATCTATTAGTGGAAGGTCCTTCAATGTACTGCATATAGTTTCATATCATATCATTATGTCACATGACTCCTACTTCCTTTTTCATCCAATGTGACATATTATGAACGATTGTGCCCCTGTAGATAATATGTCGAAATTGAAAAAAGGCGGTGAACCAACAACTGCCAGAGAAGGATCAGGTCGTATTAGAGCACCCAATTGGACCGATGCTCTCGATACGATATTGCTTACCCTAATAAGGCAAGAGAATAACGATGGTAACTGTCACAACGGTACTTTCTCACAAGAAACATGGAAAAGGATTACAAATTTGTTCAACAAAAGGACAACAATGTCCTTCACATATAGAAACCTGAAGAATCGGTTAAAGGTTTTGAAGAAGACCTTCAATTTGTTCTATAACCTAACTAATCGCTCAGGTTGGGGATGGGATCCTGCACTTAAAGTCCTCACGTGTGGTGATGAACAAATGTGGGATGAAGTCATCTCGGTAAGTGCTTCATTGATGTTAACAAATCTTAGCTTCGATGATTTTTATAGCATTACAATATTTGTAATCAACAAATCTCTTATCAGGTTAACAAGGACTACGCTCGGATAAAGGGTAAGTCCTTTCCTGTATACGACGACATAGACATTCTTTTTTCAAAGAATACAGCCACTGGTAGACGGGGGGATACATCTGCTATTCCAGAGGGGGTATCCGACAATGATACCTCGGACGAGGAGTTCGAATGGATGAACTTGGATGACACAGACTGTTGCCACCAGCCATGGAAGAGTGCTGGACTGTCGTGCTCATCATCCAGTCATTTCAATCATCTTTTTGATGATGTACCCCCAACCAGCCCTAGTACTTGTGCCTCGACCCAACCCACAGATTGTTCTTTAGATTCAGATTCGTCAACTAGTACCGAAAGAGAAAAGGTCATCCACCATAACTCCGACAGCATGTAACATTAGGTCCACTAATGATGCTGCTGATGCCTTTTTCGAACGGGTGGTTCAAGGTAAAAAGAGGTTAGAAATTGCTAATGAGATTTTGAGGAGAGAGCAGCTTGTCCGTCCAACAGTGTACTCTATTGATGAATGCATGCGGAAATTAGAGAGTCTCCCTGGGATTACACCTGAATGTATTCTTGCTGTGGGGGACAGTTTAAAAATTGAGAGCAATAGGTGGTTTCTGATGCATTATGAAGGGTCCCTACTTTAAGCTTGGCTTAAAAGACAAATGTCGGAGTTCTACCATGTACCACCTCCAGCTGGTGCACCTCATGGAAGTTTTGCTCTGGTGCCTAATCTTTTTATGCATCAAATGCATGGTGTCCATCAAGATGGTCCATCTGTATTTGTGTCTCCTACGATGCAAGCTTTGACTAGAGGTGGACATATTCCATTCATGCAGCAGTATTCAGGCCAAGCAGTGACAGTAGCATATCCCAGGGTCAGACCTCTTCTCCTACTGTCAGTGCGCAAGAATTTGTTAGTACCACAACTGCATCTTCGACGCATGATTTTGATTTTGCCGGTGACAGTTGGCCATGACATATAGGCGTATTAAAGAACTTAAGGAGAGCTATTTCTTGCTTTCATTGTTCATATATATGTAACTAAGGATTACAACAGATGTTATCTTACCTTTTAGTAGCTCTTTTGGTATACATGTTACTTATGCTGTTGTTTAATAGCATCGTAAGTTACTGTACTTTGTATATACGCATTGCTATTAACATTACCTCATGCATATGTTTGTGTCATTAACTACTATCTTTCTCTAATAGATGGACATATTTCATGATGTCATGGCATTTTTAATTGATGAGGACAACTTTTGGGATGACGTTCTAACTGTGTTGATAAGTAATGGGTTCATTGCTTTGCAAAATTGTAACGTTATTGGCAAGGTGCCTTGACGTATCGTCCATTCTCGGGACACGAACTCATTGCAGATATTTTGAGTGGACATCCAGATAGAGGTTATGATCACTTTAGGATGATAAATACTATGTTTTTCAAGCTTAAAGAATTGCTTGTCTCGCGAGGCCTAGTAAGTTGCACACGCAACGTATCGATATAGGAGCAACTAGCAATTTTTCTTTACGGCATAGGTCATGGTGTCACTAATAGAGTCTTGGCTGAAACCTTCTAGCACTCAGGGGAGGCAATATCTCGACACTTTAACAACATATTGAAAGCAATTTATTTTCTTAAGCAAGAATTTATCGTTCAACCTCAACAGCATACCACCGTGCACCCACGGATCCGTGACAACAACCATTTCTATCATTACTTCATGGTACGTATGGAACGATATTAATGCAATTGTATAATTTGCAATATTATCATGACCTGCTCCTTCATATATTTGCTTGCATGGCAGAATGCTGTAGGAGCGATCGATGGTACCCATATACCTGCATTAATCAAGAAAACAAACAACCGCGCTTTCGTAATCGAAAGGGCATCATCTCCCAAAATGTCATGGCTACAGTATCATTTGATCACTCATTCATTTTTATTTGTACTGGATGGGAGGGATCTACAGCCGATATGAGAGTCTTACGTTGGTGAGTCGAGTCAGGAGGTCTCCTTGTACCGAAAGGTATTTCATTTCTCATAGTTGAATGATAATTATTTTTTTGATGATTTATAGGCTATATGTCAAGGCGTTGTTCTCGTGTACAGAAAAATTTTATCTTGTTGACTCAGGATATGGTAATACGGATAAGTTTCTTGCCCCATATCGGGGTAATAGGTACCACCTAATACCTTCAACAATCTCAGGGCTCGACGATATAATAATTATCGAGACTTATGCAACCATCGACATGCTCAACTCCGAAATTGCGTGGAGAAGGCCTTCGGAATTCTTAAGAAGCGTTATAAGATTCTTAGAAGTCCCATTCCATTTCCATTCAAGGTTCAGAAACGTATTGTAATGGCTTGCTGCATCATTCACAACTTCATTCGACGCACCCAAGAAATAACAAATACTTCAACATGTCTATAGAACCCTTGCCAGCTGATCGTGATGAGGATGTCGATCCTTATCTCAGTATAGGGGATGACGAATCCTAAAGAGGTGATGAACTACACAATTCCATAGCTAATAGGCTATGGGTTGCTCATCACACACGAAGTAAGTGTACGATGCATCCTTTGACTACGATCATACCATGTTCTTCAATTGTTTAAGTTTGTCTTCTGATCACGATTGACGTTATTACTAGTGCAATGAATTATGCCTTCTGAGTTTCATACTGTCTCCCCGTAATGCAGGAAATCAAGCTGCTTGATCCTGAGGTTTAGAAATGTCTGCCCAATGTTATTATGTAGTTTTCGTGGGCCGTAGACGAGGGATTTATGAATCATGGCCTGAGTGTTAGCGTGAGGTTAGTGGGTTCAAGCATGCATTGTACAAGAAGTTTAAATGTCGACAAAAAGCAATTGATGCATTTCAGAATTATCGTAAACCTTCTAACCATCAATATATCGGAAAAGTTACTGAAATGGAATATCAACGAGGAAAAAAGGATGAAGACATGGCCAGGACTGAGGGTGGACCTGTAAAAATAATTATATTGCTTTTCATATCCTTTATTGTAGTCTTCCTCTTGGGTTTCAGTTTGGGCAGGCTACATTAATGCTTGGATATTGTTAGCAGCACTATATCTTGTAATATCGTAATGACTGCTGATACTGATGTTTTGAAATGCTTTGAGATGGGCAGACTACGTTTTTACATTTATATGTTATGCCAGCACTCATCTTGTTGTTTAATTTGTATTGCTGAGATAATTTTAGGTAGACTTTCACTTGTTTGAAGCAACATTTCTTATATTAAAGTTCTGAATATATTTCGTTTAGTTGGAAAATTAACATGTGTTTATTTTTAATGATTCCAGTGCCATTAAACTTTCCTAAAAATATTTGGTTGACCTAATTGATATCGAAGCGTCGGCTGTGAACTCATGACTTGGACGGCATTTATAAATGCAACCGTTGTGAAGCGTCTGCTCTATCAACGATGAGGGCCATGATGTTTGGCAGACGCATAGCATTTTCTGAATTGGATGCATGCAACATGTGACCATCAGGAAATAACTGCTGAAACTGCCTTCCTGAGTCCACTGAATATAGAATCCATATTTTGCAAATGGATTATGTTGGTAAGTTGCCTGAACAATGATGAAATTGGATTTAGAATCAATCAACCATCAAATTGTAAGCATCTATGTCATTCTAGTAGGCAGTTATGTCATATTAATTAAACTAATTTATCAAACAATTGTTTCAACATTTTTACGGATTTGGTTAACTCTTTCGACTATTTACTTCGCATGCTTTAATGAGCTGCTTTATCATTGCACTCTTCCAAGCTTTTCCATCAGCGTTACCAATTTGAGTGCCAGCATGTCATTACGGTGAACTGGCTTCCACTTCGGTCTTTTTTTTAATGGTTTTTTAAAATTTGGGACATGAGATACACTGTTTTCAAAGTGTGTTGGAGTATGCTATTACATGAGGACATGGAGTATGATGCTTTACATGACACATTATAACAAGGATGTGCCGGTTCTTTAGCATTTCTAAACTTTATTTTTTGAAATTTTCATGCCAATTTTTAAATTTGTCTCATGCCGTGACATATAGGTTGTGATGTGGTCTGTTTGATTCTAGTTTTGAATTATCTGGGGGTATTTTTATGGCATTTTTCAACTGTGTTTTTGGGTCTTGTGTAGGCAGCAGAAGTTGGTTTTTCTCTGATTCTCTTATCAGCTCTTGGTTGGGATTTATCTTCAAAGATGTGACCTTGGGGTTTGGGTGCTCCTTCTACTATTTAATACATGATTCCATGTAGGAAATATTCATAAACTCACTGCATCTAATGCAAGACTTCACTTTCTTATATTGAATGAAGTTGCTAATGCATTGTTGTTCTTTTGAGCGACCGAGTGGGAGATTCTGTTTGTTTTTGGAGTTTATGTAGTGTACTGATTTATATAATTATTTAGAAATCCCAACATTTCCATCAGTGTTGATCAATTTGAGTGTCAGTATGTCATTACGGTGGACTGCCTTGTGCTGTTACTTTACTTTGATTGTTTTTTTAAATTTACGCCATGAGATATACTTGTTTTGAAAGCTTACTTTTTCCCCGCTATTGATGGATGCATAGCCATTTGTCAAAAGCAAATGATGAAACGTAAATCCAATGTTCTGAGTTTAGGACTTGATACAGATAAATTAAGAATTTTGAGTACACTTCATTGCTTGATGGTTGCGTATGAGAAGTGTCGGCTATTAACTCATGCTTGGAGGGCATTTTAAAAAATGCA
>UESW01005111.1:100257-160902 GCA_900491605.1 Calamus simplicifolius
AAGATATTGAAATCATTAAAGAATTAATCATCAACAGGATTATTGAATTTAATAATTAAGAAGAATAAATTGCGTGGATTTGTTACGTGAAATCAATCGCTCTATATCCATTCTTATCATATTTTTACATCTTTAGTTTTTTATGCACCTTTAATTAGATTTTTTATGCTTTGTTAATTTTTAGATTTATTTTTATTAAGTAGTTTTATTTAATTTAGATAGTAGAACGTTCCATTTGATGTTTTAAATAGTAATTATTTAGTAAATTTTGGTATTCAATAATAAAATTAATCTCTATGGGTTTGATATTTGTTTTATAAAAATACTTTACTATTTGTTATGATTCTGTGCAGTTGCAGATTATTTTGCGTGAATAAATCTAATCATGTACACTACAATCAGCTCATGATCGATCCAGGTAGGTCTGTGTCGCAGTGTCTTTTTATCCAAATACTATTTGTGACATTCAACCATCTCATATAAAAAGATTAGCGAAAAGTATTTTCTCAATCCTTTGTAAGTATTCAAAATATCCTTTGCATATGGAAAATTCTATAATTTAAAACTTATACATCATATTAAATATTAAGAAATAAATACAAATGGATGGATCGATTTATGATGAGAAAAATAAAAAAGAATAGTTTTTCTAGAATGTTTTGAAGTTTGGTGGTTTTATAAGAGGGGGAGCTCGGTGTAACTCCTGAACATAGTTATTGCATAACTTGGAAATGGGGGCCAATGAGACAGTGTGGGATGTGATCAAATACCTTCTCTACACGGAGAAGTCTGAAGATTTTAAGTTAGCCCGCATTGAATTCTTGGTGGTGGCAACTGCAGAATGGCAGTCATTCTGCTTTTGATGTTCATGCTGGACACACAGGCGTCAATCTCATAGCTCACTTGTCAAGTACATAATCTTGATACTTGACGCAGCATCCAGCTCATGGTTACCTACACCATTGCATTGATGCAGATTGCCGTATATTCAAGAAGGAAAAGTCTTCGTGCACCACCTTTGGTGCACGAAAGCGCATATCAGGTGCACTCATTGGTCATGCGCTCGTGCGGATACGCTGCAGCCCAATGGGCTGTGACACGCGCACGATCATTGGTGCGTACCAAGTGTGCCCATTGGCGGCGCGTCAATACGGGCACACTGCGGCCCAATGGGCTGTGGCACGTGCGCGCGGCCATTAGCACAATGGGCCGTGATATACGCGCACGGTCATTGGTGCGTACCAAGCATGACCATTGGTTGCACGCCCGTGCGAGCACACTGCGGTCTAATGGGCTGTGGCACGTGTGCGCGGCCAATGGCCGCGCCCGATGGGCATCTTCATGCACAGAAGACGGTTCACACAAATACTTCATGTTGCCAGTGGGATCCGTCCTCCAACTCGGGTGCGGTCGGTCTTCTGATAGGGCTTCCTCCTGGGCGGACCTGCACAGAAGTCCTCACACGGAAGACCCTCCAATGCTCAAGTCAGTGGGAATTGACGATCAACAGAATGAGGAGAAGGATCTCTCTGGGGAGTCCCTCCAGGGGTGGCCAATCGGGAGACTTAGGGGAGCACCGATGAGCAGTGAAGGAGAGAGAGAGTGAGTGAGAGTGGGCTGTGCATGCGTACCTGAGAGAATCTAGGAATGTCATATTTATAGGTAATCACCTGAATCTTGAGCGCCTTATGGAAGGTTCAAAGGTTGTTGGTATACGAAAATGATTCGAATCAGGTTGTTGTGAGGTCGGTGGGATATGTATCATGTTTGTTGAAGGATCGATGGTTGAGAGAGCTCTTTGATGGCCTAAGATTCGATGAGCGCGTAGGTTCTAGGCCGTCATTGTAGATCCTAGACCACTCCTTGATATGATCCTTTGTTTGGGATCCTGTTACGCTAGACCTGGGCTCTCCCGCATCCGGTTCCACGGAGGTGCATGTCGAGCCATGGATTATTCGGGGAACCGAGCTACGTTTGCTCGGGGAAGCCGAGCTATGAATGGCTCAGGGAAGCTGAGCTATGGGTTGCTCGGAAGAACCGAGCTATGGGTGACTCGGGGAAGCCGAGCTATGAATGGCTCGGGGAAGCCGAGCTAAGGGTTGCTCGGGAGAACCGAGCTATGGGTAGCTTGGGGGGAACCAAGCTATGAATTGCTCGGGAGAAGCCGAGCTATGAATGGCTCAAGGAAGCCGAGCTATGGGTTGCTCGGGAGAACCGAGCTATGGGTGACTCAAAAGGAACCGAGCTATGAATGGCTCTGGGAAGCCGAGCTAAGGGTTGCTCGGGAGAAACCAAGCTATGAATGGCTCGGGAAAGCCGAGCTAAGGGTTGCTCGGGGGAACCGAGCTATGGGTAGCTCGGGGGAAACCGAGCTAAGGGTAGCTTGGGGGGAGCCGAACTATGGGTCGCTCAAGAAAACCGAGCTATGGGTAGCTCGGGGGGAGCCAAACTATGGGTTGCTCAACCCGTTGGACCATATTAGTTAGCTCGTTCTTTATGGGCATAATGTGGTGGCGGGGGGATGGGGCTGATCTTAGTCCCTTCGCACGGTTATCAACGCAAAGGCGATTTTACCCCTCAACACATGCCCCCTACTCCCTAGTTTGAAGCGTAGGTTCGGGCGTAGGGAATATAGCCTTAGGTGGCACAATCCGAACAAGGAGACATGTATTAGACAGCCCATGCAATGATGTCCTAATTAATGCTGCATGGACGTTTTGCCTTTTCGAGGTGGATATGTCGTTCCTTAGGAGCGAAGGCAACAACTGGGAAAGCGCCACGTAGGAGATCTCAATTTTCATGGCGCCCGTAGTGGCGGTTCCGGATGTCTTGGTTGAGACGCCTCATCTTTACTCTGAGGCAGTTTCCCTTGGGAAAAACGGAGTCGTGGCGGTGCCCTCTATTTGTAGCACTCTCTCACTTTCCTTAGAGAACTTCGTTTTTCCGTTTTCACAGCGATCTTGCTCAGCATCTCTTGTGATCAGAGATATGGTGAGTCCGAGTGACCAGGCTTCGAAGGTGACCTTGGCAGATCTGGAACGGATACACCGCCTGTACAAGATCCCCTAGGATGTTATCTTGTTGCTCCCGACGGCTGAGGACAGGGTAACATCCGGATTGGGAGATGGAGCGTTCTGCTATGAGGAAAGTTTGAGGGTAGGTCTCAGGTTTCCTCTTCATCCGCTGGTGCGGGAGGTGATGAAGTTCTACAACATATGCTTCACCATGGTGGCTCTCAACAGCTGGCGCGACCTCATCGGATTCATCTCGTTGTGCAATCGTGTCGGAGTGACCGCAAGCCTTCCGATGTTCAGGGTGTGCTTCAATCTGGTCTCCGGGAAGGCCTCAGAGTGGCCTTACATCGGCCCTCGGAGGTCCTTCACGATGATTTCGGATAACCCATCATCGATAAAGGAATGAAAGTCGCGATTCTTTATAGTCGAGGGGAATATTGGCTCGGATTTCCTCGGGTGTGGGGACAATACGTAAAGGATCCAGAGGAACACCCGGAGTTAACTGAGTCGGAGAAAAAGGATCTGATCATGTTGCGCGGCAGCTGAGCACTTCCAGCCAGTGTCCTTCTATCGAAGGATGCTCTCTTCGCATCCGGATTGAGTCCCGTCGATCCTCGCGGTGAGTATCACTTCGTAGCCAATAGCTTAATGTGGCTCCATCTTCAATTTTTGTGCAAACTAACGGGCGAATCACATTGCCCCTACAGCCGAAAGGTTGGCGCTCGCAGACCAGATGAGGGAGGAGCTGAGAAAGAGCCGCAGGAGATCCGGCTCTAGCAACAAGCATCGGGCCAAGAAGAGGTTTCGCCATTCCGGCTCCTACCCTAGGGGGATTAGGAGAGACGGTGATGATCGGCACTCCTCGTCGCCGCGGGCCAGAAGCATCGAAGTTCCGACGGCGCATGATCTTTCTGCGCCGGAGGAGGGTCTGTCCGGAGGCAAAGACCAGGATGCCACAGGGGTTTCGGAGGAGGCTGCTGGAATTTTCTCTCCACCTGTCATCATTTTGTCCGACGATGGCGAGGGAGCAACGCCGGTTCACTTAGGGGACCCGCGGGCGGGTGGTTCGGTCTCCCTCATTGGAGGCCGGTGGCTCGGAGAGGTTACAAGCGGAGGTGGGAGCGACCTCCGCTTCGATCGAAGTGAAAGAAATGGTTACGGCTGCTGAGGTTCGGCCTGGGCTGCTGGTGGGAGAGCCAGCAGGCGACGAAGGGATGGCTGAACCTACCGAACCATCGATCGAACCTCACGGGGTGCTTTCTGGTGAAGGGCCTTCCGCCGAGGCACAGGAGGCTCCGGGGAAAGCCGAAGTTCCTGAAGAGTCTGTTATGGGTAAGGGAATGTCCGAGGAGGTAGAAGCAGAAGAGGAGAAGAAGGAGAAGGAGGGGAGCCGTCGAGCGAAGGGGATGTTCGGGCTGGGGCTCCCCTCGCCGGAGTCGAAATGCCCGAGGCTTCTCAAATGAGGGCTCTAGTGGAGGAGGTCGGCCAACCGAGGGCCTCGTGGGCCGCAGGTTCCCAGGCTGGCTCCCTAAGTGCAGACTTCCACTCATGCAACCCAAAGGTGAGTGCCATGTTCTCCGCTTTGATGCGGTCTGCATTCCAAGGGGGAGAGGGTTCCTCGGTAGGAGGGAATTATCTGGAGGACCTTGTCGGGATGGATTTTAGGTACACCGGGGTGCCGAATGAGGCTTTTCTTCTTCCCGAGATCGATGATCTTGCCCTTACTAGGATTGCCATGGATTACGCGTCTTGGGTAAGTTGTCACACTGAAGTAGGGTCTTTAGTCAGCTAGTTCGACTGTATTCTTTATGTGTGCAATCCTTTTTACAGAATGCCC
The DNA here is from genome assembly GCA_900491605.1 of Calamus simplicifolius. Taxonomy (NCBI): domain Eukaryota; kingdom Viridiplantae; phylum Streptophyta; class Magnoliopsida; order Arecales; family Arecaceae; genus Calamus; species Calamus simplicifolius. Next base: position 105,109 of record UESW01005111.1, read on the forward strand.
TGATCATGAGGGTGCTGAAATGGTGCTTGCATCTGGTCGTTGGAGCTTGGGCTCGGGCCCGCCAGAAGGTCGATCACCTCAAGGAGAGGGTGGATTCTATAGATAAACTTTCCCGAGCCCTGGTGGTCCTTCAGAGGGAGCTCGAGGAGGCTCGCAGGGTTCTTGCAGTTGAGAGGGAAAGAGCCTCTCAACTCGCTACACAGGTCAGTGAGCTCCAAGGCTTCCGCGAGCAATCCAAGAAGGTTAGTCTGGAGCTGTCTCAGGCCAAGGCGGAGCACGAGAGCAAGGTCAATTCTATGCAATAGTTTTTTGATAAGAGGTGGGATCAGTTGAAAGCCAGCCATGCTGAAGATAATGGCAACTGGAGCAAGAGGCTTGAGAAGGAAGAGCATAAGTGTCGGCGGCAGTAGGACCACCTCACCCGTCTAAATAAAGAGCTCACCGACACAAAGGATTGGCTAAAGTGGTCGGACGAACGAGCTGCTCGACTTTCCGACGAGCTCGACTACGCCTGCCAAGAAATTGGAGACACTCAGTCCCGGGTGGACGAACTCAAAGAGACCCTCCGTCAAAATCAATCGGCTAAGTCTAGGGCTCTCAATAGGGTCCAAGTGCTGGACGGTGAATTAGCCCGGAGGAACGAGCAGGTAGGCCGTTATCTATTTGTCCATTCTGGTTTTTCGACTTTTGACTTACTTGGTTCTTCGTCTGTAGTTGAACAAAATGAGCCAGGAGTTTCATGAGCGGTTAGCGGCATTCGGAGAGGAGGCGGCCTCGAGGCACCGAAGGATCTCCGAATTGGAGAAGCAATTAGCCAAGGCAAACACGCAGGCCTCTTCAGCAGTGGAGGAGTACAAGAACTCTATCGAGTTTGCCGACGAACGTAGGGTAGCCTACGCCCGATGCATTCCAGCTCGGTGAAGAGGAGGCGCGGGCTAAGATTGCTCAGACTTATCCTGACCTGGACCTGTCTTGTTTGGAAGCTGAGTATTATGAGTTTTCTGACATCGATCTCGAAGCTGGAGAGATTTCTGACGTCGATCTCGAAGCTGTTCTGGGAGTTGACGTTGCCGCCGAGGTATCCCGGCGGATACCGCCGAGGAGAGGGGGGGCCAAGCGATGCTCCCGCTGGTGCCACCGCAGGAGACACCGGGTCTGATCCCAAGTCTTGACCCTTTTGGGGCTATATGTATTTTCTCTTTCTTTTATTTTGTAGTTTGACCGGAAATCAGTAAACGAGTCAGCCATTTTTCATTTGTTTGTCTTTCCGGATGGTTTCTTGTCTTGAATTTTAGTCCCAACTACGAGCGCCGCTTGGTTGGTTTTCGGGCTCGAATTTTGAAGGAACATCTTGGTCGAGGCCAAGGCATAGGGATAGCCCCGACGAAAGAGTCAAGCGACAACACAGCTTGGTACAAAAGGAGGTTGAGAGATAATTCAATTCGGCTTAGGCTGAATGACACAGTGGTTCGGCTAGGTCCTAAGAATGAAATAGCTCGGCTAAGGCCGAGGGATGAAGTGACTCGGCTAGGGCCGAGGGACGGAGTAGCTCGGCTAGGGCCCAGGTAGTCCACCTTACCAGTGGCCAGACTGTGGTCGTGCCTTCGACGAAAAGAGGGGAGTTTGTCCCCGAGTAGGGGGTTTGTTGAACCTTCACTGTCACCCCTTTATTCCTTTTGGTAAAGAGTGGGTTTGGCCTTTGCATCCATTTATTACCCCTGTCAGTGCTTTATCCTTTCCAAGGCAGGTCGATTTTTGTTTCACCGAAGCAGGTGGTACGGCTCTGCAGCCAGCAAAAGGTCGCCTATTGCCTTTCGATGGACCTTTGCTGTATTAATCTTTTCTGATGTAGGCCGCTTTGTAGTGTGTGTAAGTGCTTATTTTCCATTGGAGGACGTTGTTTTCATAGGGCGATCCCTCAGTTCCGTCAGTATCTACAAGGTCGGCGGACAATTTTCTACTTTTAAAGCTCGTGATCCGGGATCAGAGATAATCTTTTGGTATGCGTCATGGCTCGAGCGACGCACTTGGCGCGCATTGTGGGGCGCTGTTTTCATTTCAGGAGGCCACGTGGTGGCGCGGGTTTGGCATTTCGAATCTTGGGGCTTTCTGTTTTGATAGCTGTTCCCGGTTCGTTTCTGCCTATAAAAGGGGAAAGGGGGCTGTGTTGGGCCATCTCAAAGTTTTCTTTTCTGTAAATTGTGAAGGTACACACAATGCCCGTCTCTCTGGGGCTTAGAGCGGGAGGGCCGAGCTTTCCCTATGCGAGTTGTCGTCGTCCTCCGACAGTTGGGGTGATGAAGGAGCCGCCGAGGGTGGCTTGCCCTGAAGAAAGGAGCTTCGGAGATCGTATGGAGAGCGCACAGGAGGTTCGCAGAGATCGCATGAAGAGCGCACATATATGCTTCCTATGTGACCTTTGCGGTTCACCCTCGGGGACGCAGGGTAGGAAGTGTACGCGTGCTCCCCATGGCTTGCATGAACTTCTCCTCCTCCCCTGATCCGGATTCCTAGGCTCATACGCTCGGAGAATCTTTCGCCACGTGAGGAGGGGGTGATGGTGTCTTGCCCGCTAGTACGTTGCCTTTTAACTTGGGCAATGGCTAGCGGTACACACTAGATTTGGGGGAGTGCCCCGGTATCGGGGTCTGCGAGCTTTCTTCCTGCTTGTCGGAGGGCCCTTCGGTTGGGTGGTTTGGGGCAAAAGACCAACCACCCTTTCCGATTTCTCTGATATCTCGGTTGGAATGCCGAGATATCATTATTAACCGAAGCTGGTCGCAACGGTTGAGCCGAGTCGTCCGCTCATTATCAGTGCGAGCTGATTGGTTCGTGGTTTGCCTGATTTGTTGGACCGGATGCCGAAGCATCATAGCCACCCGAGGCTGCTTTGGAGCAGTTTACTCGAGTTATGTACTCGTTTTTATTTCATGCATTTTAATGCACTTGTAATGCCTCTCTGGCGGTTGTAATTGTTTCGATGGTAATGAAACAAAGAAATTTTTGTTCTTTCTCCTAGTTTATGTTTCTTTTGTGCCGAGAGTTGTTGTTGGCAATGGAACGAGGCACAGGGATATCGCTCGTTCTTGGCTGAGGATTCTGCGCTATCCGACCTAGTCGGGGCTCATAAGCGGCCCGAATTCGAATGGAACTTTGGAGATTGTTTGGTCTGGTCGGGTTTTTGCGATAATGAGACGCGCGTCTTGGCCTTATGCTGGGGCCTCGATGGTGGGAAGGATTCCTCGGCTTTTGCCGGGATTCTTAGCGGTAGAACATATTCCACGACTATGGCCAAGGTTCGGAGACTTATAGCTCGGCCCTGCCGAGGTTTGCGGATTCATAGCTCGGCCCTGCCGAGGTTCGGAGACTTATATAGCTCGGCCCTGTCGAGGTTTGGAGATTTATAGCTCGGCCCTGCCGAGGTTCGGAGACTTATAGCTCGGCTCTACCGAGGTTTGAAGATTAGTTGCTCGAAGGGGTAATTCGGTTGTCTCGAGACTCCGGATATTTGGTTCCTATGAGATTCGGCACGGAACGCCAAAGCGGAACAGGCGGCGCATGGGTATGCCCAACATTTATGATTTGGCTATTTCCGAGGGAAGCGAGTCAGCGTCAGCTGCTGACGCTCTTTTTCTTTTTGCACTTCCCAAAGGGCGGCCGATTTAAGGCAATTCGGAGGAGTTTCGAGGGCATTTACTCTGCGAGGGCCCGGCAGATCGGGAGGAACCCAGTTTCTAGAGAAGGAGGGGGGGTTCCCGAGTAATTCATCGACATTTACTGATTTCCCTTGGGAGGGGGCACACCCCCGTGTCCTGTGGGCACCAGCTAAAGAGGCGACACATGGCTGATTCTCATGGGTTGGGATTTATGATCCGACTGATCGAGATACTCGCCAGGGAGGTATAAACGGATGAGAGGGATAACAGCGTTTACCATCCTTCGGTTAGCCTCTCAACAGCTCCTGATATGGCTTCTCAGGGTGAAGGGCAATCGTCCGAAGAATCAGGCGTAGTTAGCAGCAGCCACAGGGGCTTCCAAAGGAGCCGTTCCTCCGTGATCGTTGATGGCGTGGCCCTGGCGTCAGCTCTGGCAAGCCACGAACAGCTCGAGAGATCGGTCGAGGAGTTCCTCGCAGTTTTTGTGAGGGAGGCCGAGGCTCTCCGTTGGGTCGTTGATCAGCAGGAGGGGGTGATAGCATCCGTCCGTCAACAAGTTGCTGAGCTGACTCGGCGTGTGGAAGACCTGGCAGCTCCTGGGGGGAGACATTAGGCCTCTGCGAAGGCCATTTTTCACTCTTTCTTTTTATACTTTTCCTCATAATAAATAAAGAGAAAAGTCATTTTTTGGCAATCTTTCGTTCTCTGTTGAGACCGTTTGTTTGGTTCAAGAAAAAACCGCTTGTTCCTATTTGAGCCAAAGGAGGACCTGGGCGGTCCCGTGGGCTTACGCGATGAGTCGTGGTCTCGTTTGCGGAGCGAGACCGACGTTTGGGCGATAAGGTGCGGGGATATTGCTCGGGGATTTATCAGTAGGGGGATTCCCCGACTTTGTCTGGGGTTCGTGGGCGGCCGTGTAGGGCCTGTCGAGGCCTTTAGGGATTTGTTAAAGGCGCAGACTTTGTGTCTGCTGACGGTTTTGCACGGTATGCATTTTTCAAACTGGCCAAAGTTCTAGGGACTGTTCGAAAGTCCCTCGGCTTCAATAGAGGTTTGCATGCTTTGGTTTTTGCCAGGGCTTTATGCACTCCGGTTTTAGCCGGGGCTTTAGAATTCATCACTAGGCCCAAACGAGGTTCAGAGACTTGTTGCTTGACCCTGCCGAGGTTCAGAGAATAGTTGCTCGGCCCAGCCGAGGTTCGGAGATTTGTTGCTCGGCCCTGCTGAGGTTCGGAGAATAGTTGTTCGGCCTTGCCGAGGTTTGGAGACTAGTTGCTCGGCCCAGCCGAGGTTCAGATTTGTTGTTCGGCCTTGCCGAGGTTCGGAGAATAGTTGCTCGGCCCAGCCGAGGTTCGGAGAATAGTTGCTCGGCCCTACCAAGGTTCGAAGAATTGTTGCTCGGCCCTGCAGAGGTTTGGAGAATAGTTGCTTGGCCCAGTCGAGGTTCGAAGATTTGTTGCTCGGCCCTACCGAGGTTCGGAGAATAGTTGCTCGGCCCTGCCGAGGTTCGGAGAATTGTTGCTCGGCCCTGCCGAGGTTTGGAGAATAGTTGCCCGGCCCAGCCGAGGTTCGAAGAATAGTTGCTCGGCCCTACCGAGGTTCAAAGAATAGTTGCTCGGCCCTACCGAGGTTCGGAGAATAGTTTCTCGGCCCAGCCGAGGTTCGGAGAATAGTTGTTTGGCCCTGCCGAGGTTCGGAGAATTGTTGCTCGGCCCAGTCGGGGTTTGGAGAATAGTTGCTCGGCCCAGCTAAGGTTCAGAAAATTGTTGCTCAGCCCAGCCGAGGTTCGGAGATTTTCTGCTTAAACAAGTAACTCGGTTGTGCCGAGGATTGGTAAGCAGCATATGTTTCTTTTCACGATTTTCGGCGATATAATTTATGGTGATTTATGTCATGGATCATGAAACAATGTGCTGACAAAAATTTAAGAAGGCGAGCCTATAGAGGGCGTACCCTACTGATGATATTACGGAGGTTGTCTGAATTCCACGTCCGAGGGATGGATCTTCCGCTTAGATCTTGTAGCTTGTAGGTCCCGGGTCCGATGATCTCCGCTACTTGGTAGGGGCCTTCCCAGTTTGGGGCTAGCTTTCCTTGCTCCAGCGGTTTGGAGACAGATGCTTTATAGAGAACAAGGTCGCCAAGCAAGAAAGCTTTTCCTTTGACTCTGGAGGCATGGTAGCGGGCCACTCTTTGCTGGTAGGCAGCCATTCTGATTCGAGCTTTTTCTCTGATCTCCTCTACCAGGTCAAGGTTGGCGCGGAGCTGCTTATCACTGGCTTTCTCCGAGTAACTTTCCACCCACAGAGAAGGGAGCCCTATCTCCACGGGGATGACGGCCTCTGTGCCAACGCCATTTGGAATGGGGTTTCACGTGTGGTTACTCTCAGGGTGGTGCGGTAGGCCCATAGGACATGGTGCAATTCATCTGCCCACCTTCCTCGGGCTCTAGAGAGTCGAGCTTTGATCCCTTGAAGCAAGGTCCGGTTGGTTACTTCGGCTGCTCCGTTGGCCTGTGGATGCCCGACCGAGGTAAGGCGGTGGTAGATCTCGTGCTCCTCGCAGAACTGACGAAACTTCAGATTGTCGAATTGTTTGCCGTTGTCAGTAATGATGGTGTGCGGGAGGCCGAAGCGGCAGATGATGGATCTCCACACAAAATCCCTGGCCCGAGCCTCAGTTATTTGAGCGACCGCTTCCGTCTCGACCCATTTGGTGAAGTAATCGATGGCGACGAACAAAAACTTCCATTTCCCCGTGGCGAGCGAAAATGGGCCGAGAATGTCCATTCCCCACTTGGCGAAGGGCCAAGCGAGGAAATGGGGACCAGGCTGGCGGAGGGGAGCCTCTGAATACTTGAGTGCCTTTGGCATGGGTTGCAAGCTCGGATAAGGTCATCAGCATCCTTTTGCATGGTTGGCCAATAGTAACCTTGACGCAACACCTTGTGGCACAGGGACCGGCGCCCCAGATGGTTGCGGCAAATCCCCTCGTGCACCTCCCGAAGGGTATAATCAGCTTCAGATGTGCGGAGGCATCTAAGCAGCAGCATAGAGAAGGATCGCTTGTAGAGCTGGTCATCAATCAGCACATAGTGGGTGGCTTGCAGTTTTAGCCTTCTAGCTTCCCTTCGATCAGCCGGGAGTGACCTTCTTTGAGGTACTTCAGGATGGGGTCGAACCATGATGGTTCGGCCTCAACTTGCATCACTCGGTTAGCTTCCGCGATACTAGGTCTCTCCAAGGTCTCCAGGTGGAATTTTAGTTCGGCGTCCATGATTCCGCAGTCGCCAGCCGAGATAGCAGGTCGGCACAAGCATTTTCAGATCTAGGAATCTGAATGATCTCAAATTGGGGAAATGGGAGAGTAGGCTCCGAACCTCCTGGAGGTATCAGATCATGTTCGATTCCCGGGCCTCAAACTCCCCTCGCACGTGGCCTGCCACCAGCTGGGAGTCAGTGAAGGCATTCAGTTTCTCCACCTTAAGGCTGCGGGCGATCCGGAGGCCGACCAGCAGGGTTTCGTATTCAGCTTCATTGTTGGAGGCCGGGAAGGAGAAGCGGATGCCATATTCAAAAGTCGCCCCCTCCGGACTGGTGAGGACCAAGCCTGCACCGAGCGATGGGCGTTGGATGACCCGCCGACATGGAGGAGCCACCGGGCACCATATTTTGATTTCTCGGAGGAGTCAGGGGTGGAGCCGTCCTCTGAGATGGTACACTCGAGGAGGAAGTTGGCTAGCACCTGAGCTTTGATGGCTGGGCGAGGCTGAAATCAGATGTCTTGCTTGCTCAGTTCGATGGCCCACTTAGTCATTCTCCCTGATGTCTCTGGATGGTGGACCACCGCCTTGATGGGTTGGTCAGTTAGGACCGTCATAGAATGTGCTTGGAAGTATGGCCGCAACTTTTGGACTGAGGTGATCAAGGCCAACACCATCTTTCGATCCGGGTATACCTCGTCTCCGCATCTCGGAGTAGTTTGCTGACGTAATAAATCGGCTTCTGGGCTTTATTTTCTTCTCTGACCAACACCGAGCAAACGGCACCTTCGGAGACAGCCAGATACAGGCACAATGTGTCCCCGGGATTTGGACTGCTGAGGAGAGGGGGAGAGCCGAGGTACTTCTTGAGATCTTCGAATGATTTTTGACACTCGGGGGTCCACTGGAAATTCTTGGCCGACCAGAGAGTTTTGAAGAAGGGGAGGCACCTTTCAGCAGAACGAGCGATGAAACGGTTAAGGGCCGCTATCCTCCCGGTTAGGCGCTGGACTTCTTTAATAGACACCGGGGGCGCCATCTGCTGGAGAGCTTGGATCTTCTGGGGGTTAGCTTCGATACCCCGCTGGAAGACCATGAAGCCAAGGAACTTCCCAGAGTTAATGCCGAAGGCACACTTAGTCGGATCAAGCTTCATCTGGTATTTGCGGAGTGCCGCGAAGCTCTCCGAGAGATCCTCGATGTGTCGTGATGCTTCTTTGCTCTTGACCAGCATGTCGTTGACGTATACCTCCATGTTTCGGCCGATTTGTTCTTTGAAGACTTTGTTGACTAGCCTTTGGTAGGTGGCACCAGAATTTTTAAGACCGAAAGGCATAACACGGTAACAGTAAGTACCTCGATTGGTTATGAAGGCGGTCTTGTCTTCATCTTCGGGGCCATCCGGATCTGGTTGTAGCCCGAGTAGGCATCCATAAACGTCAGCATTTGGTGACCCAAGGTGGCATCTACAAGCTGATCGATTCGGGGGAGGGGAAAGCTGTCCTTCGGGCATGCCTTATTGAGGTCGGTGAAGTCGATGCAGATCCGCCACTTGCTGCTCAACTTCTTTACCATGACGACATTTGATAGCCAGCTTGGGTAATTCACCTCCCGAATCAAGTTTGCCTTGAGAATTTTATCAACCTCCTCCTCAATAGCTCTCTGCCGCTCTGGAGCAAAACTCCTCTTCTTTTGCTTGATGGGCCGGTAGATTTCATCCACGTTAAGGTGGTGGACAAGAACTTTGGGGCTGATTCCTGGCATATCGGAGGCGGACCAGGCAGAAACATCGGCGTTGCTTCAGAGGAAGTCGATCAGCTCCTGCCGGGATTCGCCTTTCAGCAGCGATCCGATCTTTATGGTTCGGTCGGGATGAGCCTCGTCCAGTGGTACTTCCTCCAGTTCCTCGACTGGTTCCCCTCGTTGTTGGCAATTCCTCCCGAGCGTCCAGCCCATCAACTTCAGGCATTCTGGATTGAAGGCTGGTGACAAAACACTGTCGAGCCATAGTTTGCTCCCTCAGACGACTCCAATTCCTCGCCCAGTGGGAATTTCATAGATAGGTGTGGGATGGAGACAACGGGTTTGAGAGACATCAGGCCGGATATTCCAAATATCGCATTGTAGGGCGACCTAAGCTTAGTCACTAGGAAGTCCGCATGAACAGTGGCCGCAAGGGGCCAGGTTCATGCCCGAACCGTTAAGGTTACGACCCCTCTGGGATGATGACGTCGCCTGTGAACCCTATTAGGATGGAGTCCACGCTCGGAGGTTTTCCATGAGCAATCTCATCTTGGAAAACACATCAAGGTACAAACATTCACGGAGCTTCCACTATCAACAAGGATCCGACTTACATCGTAGTTATTTAAATTGAGCGATACAACCAATGCATCGTCATGTGGGAATTGTATCCCCTGGAGATCATCGTCGGAGAAGGAGAGCTCACCCGTTCGAGCTTTCTTTGGCGCCGAGCCTTCATCATCATTTCTAGAGCTCGAGCCACCGGCTTCTTCAATCATGTTGATGTGGCCGATTATGGGCAGATTTGGAGGAGGAGGCTGCTGAGCTCGGGCTGGCAGTCCCCCCTTGTCCTGGCTCGGGCACCCTCTTGAAATGGTTCAGTCGGCCCCGTTGGATTAGTCTCAATCTCATTCTTCAACTGCCAGCATTCCTCGGTGTCGTGGCCATGCTCCCGGTGATAGCGGCAGTATTTGGTGGGGTCCCTCCGAGTTGGGTTCCCTCAAAGAGGAGTTGGTCGGGGGAGCTGGCGCTCTATCTCCATGAGGATTTGCACCCCGGGTATAGTGAGTGGAGTGTACCGATCGAATCTCCTGGGCTGGCTCCGGGAGCATTTCTCGGCAGCGACGGGGGAGCTCTTTGGCGACGAGGCGGGCTTAGCTGATAGACGGATCGGTGCCTGTCCGAGCCTTTAGGTTCTTTCTTCTTCGCCAGCTCGGCACGGGCAGCTCTCCGCAATTCTTTGACCCTAGCATATTTATCTGCCAGGGCCATCATATCGGAGAGGTTCGAGGGGTAGCTGACCTCCATCGCCTGGTAGAAGTCGCTCTCCTTCAAGACTCCCCCCGCTAGGGCGACATAGCCACCTCATGATTAAGTGGTCCACTTCCAGCATGGCCTTGTTGAAACGGCCAAGGTAATTTCTCAAGGACTCCCCCTCTCTCTGCTTAACTTCGGAGAGGGAGTCGGATCTCCGTCGGTGATGGTGGCTACTGACGAACTGGCCAATAAAAATGCGGCTCAGCTCATCGAATGAATCAATGGAACCCGGTTTCAAGGCTTTAAATCAGGTTCGGGTAGATCCTCTGAGGATGGAAGGGAAGGCGCGGTAGAGGATCGCGTCTGATGCCCTGTGGAACATCATTATTGACCGAAAGCTACTGAGATGATCATCCGGATCAGAAGAGCCATGATAGGGCTCGATGGTAGGTAGCTTGACATGGGAGGGAATCACTTCCTCCATGATCCCTTTGGTGAAGGGAATGCCCTGCTCCACCTTGGGCTGAGGCGGATGAGTCTGCTTGGCGACGTCCAGCTCCTGACGCATCTCCCAGAGTTGTCGACGGATCTCCTCTTCAGATGTAAGAGGAGGAGCCGGGCGAGGAGAGCGCGGGGAGGGCGTCAAATCATGGCGGGAGGACTCGGAGAGAGGGATCAGGCCCGCCGAGATCTGGGGGGATCCCTGTTGTAGCCCCCTCGCGGACTGGTCTGTCTTCCTTGGGTCGGTGTGGGGGGCCCACGACTCCATGCGGGCCAGAAGAAGAGGTGGCCGGAGAAAAGGGGCTGCGGCCTCCTCAGGAAGGCATGGAGCAGGGGCAGTTGCGAGGTGCTCCTGAACCAGATGGGTCAGGGCTTGGACCTGCTGGACTAGTGTGGCAAATTGATCCTGGGTCACCGGGATGGCTCGCGTGATGGGGTCTCAACTGGCGGCGGTTGCGGTGCTGCGTTGCTCATCGGATCAGGTCTTTGGGAGACGACCTGGTCCTGGGCTTCAGAAGTTGCTCTTTTCCGATTAGCCATTGGAGAGGTTCTCTTTCGAATCGAGATCCTTATCTCCTTTCTTCAAGTTTTAACGGATCTTGAGGACCCTCCCTCTAGCGCCAATCTGTTGCCTCTGGGATCCGTCCTCTGACTCGGGTGCGGTCGATCTCCTGATCGGCTTCCTCCTGGCGGACCTGCACAGAAGTCCTCACCAGAGAGGCGTTGGGGGTGGCCCTCCGCGGAAGACCCTCCGACGCTCAAGTCAGTGAGAATCGATGATCAACAGAAATAAGGAGAAGGATCTCTCTGGGGAGTCCCTCCAGGGGTGGCCAATCGGGAGCCTAGGGGAGCACCGATGAGCAGTGAAGGAGAGAGAGAGAGTGAGAGTGGGCTGTGCGCGTACATGAGAGAATCTGGGAGTGTCATATTTATAGGCAATCACCTGAATCTTGAGCGCCTTCTGGAAGGTTCAAAGGTTGTTGGTATACAAAAATGATTCGAATCAGGTTGTTGTGAGGCCGATGGGATCCGTATCTTATTGTTGAAGGATCGACGGCTGGGAGAGCTCTTTGATGGCCTGAGATTCGATGAGCGCGTAGGTTCTAGGCCATCATTGTAGATCCTAGACCACTCCTTGATATGATCCTTTGTTTGGGATCCTGTTACGCTAGACCTGGGCTCTCCCGCGTTCGGTTCCATGGAGGTGCATGTCAAGCCATGGATTGTTCGGGGAAACCGAGCTACGGGTTGCTCGGGGAAGCCGAGCTATGAATGGCTCGGGAAAGCCAAGCTATGGGTTGCTCGGGAGAACCGAGCTATGGGTGACTCGGGGAAGCCGAGCTATGAATGGCTCGGGGAAGCCGAGCTAAGGGTTGCTCGGGAGAACCGAGCTATGGGTAGCTCGGGGGGAACCGAGCTATGAATTGCTCTGGAGAAGCCGAGCTATGAATGGCTCGGGGAAGCTGAGCTATGGGTTGCTCGGGAGAACCGAGCTATGGGTGACTCGGGAGGAACCGAGCTATGAATGGCTCGGAGAAGCCGAGCTAAGGGTTGCTCGGGAGAAATCGAGCTATGAATGGCTCGGGGAAGCCGAGCTAAGGGTTGCTCGGGGGAGAACCGAGCTATGGGTAGCTCGGGGGGAGCCAAACTATGGGTCGCTCAAGAAAACCAAGCTATGGGTAGCTCGGGGGGAGCCGAACTATGGGTTGCTCGACCCGTTAGACCATATTAGTTAGCTCGTTCTTTATGGGCGTAATGTAGTGGGCAGGGGGATGGGGCTGATCTTAGTCCCTTCGCATGGTTATCAACGCAATGACGATTTTACCCCTCAACACGGGCAGGAACCTGGCCCCTTGCGGCCACTGTTCACGCAGACTTCCTAGTGACTAAGCTCAGGTCACCCTACAATGCGATATTTGTAAGACCCGGCCAGATGTCTCTCAAAGCCGTTGTCTCCATCCCACACCTATCTATGAAATTCCCCACCGGGTGAGGAATTGGTGTCGTCCGAGGGAGCCAAACTATGGCTCGGCAGTGTTTTGTCACCAGCCTTCAATCCAGAATGCCTGAAGTTGATGGGCTGGACGCTCGGGAGGAATTCGCCGAACAACGAGGGGAACCAGCTGAGGAACTGGAGAAAGTACCACTGGACGAGGCTCATTCCAACCAAACCATAAAGATCGGGTCGCTGCTGAAAGGTGAATCCCGGCAGGAGCTGATCGACTTCCTCCAAAGCAACGCCGATGGTGCGCAAGCATGACCATTGGCTGCGCGCCTGTGCGAGCACACTGCGGTCTAATGGGCTGTGGCACGTGTGCGCGGCCATTGGCTGCGCCCGATGGGCATCTTCGTGCACAGAAGACGGTTCACAAAAATACTTCCATTCAAGAACAACTTGTTCCCCGTATGGGCTGTTCTCTTACTCACCCTTCAGCAGGGCATCGATTACATCTTCGGTAGGCAAAACCGGAGGAGTAGGGGACTGAAGAACATAATGAACTCCTTTGGGCGACTAATCTGGCCGCCACGCGAGTCAGAGAGTTTGAGTTTCTCATCTGGTTTCCCTGGGGTCTTAACCTATTGAAGATAATCCTTGGGATGGTGGCCGTCGGAACGGCTGACCGCTCTTACAGCCATGGGAGGAACTCTATGTTCGTGGCAGAGTACATGAGGCAAAACTGCACCTTGGGCAGACCTACCGAGGAGTCCGATCCAGCCACCATGACAGGCTGCAGGTACTCCAGGAAAAAATAAAACTGAAATTTGAAGCTAAATCGCCAGAGTATGCAATTCTATTAAAAAGAATCGATAACGCTGAACTCATCACTCTCGAAGAGATCTGGAAATGCAAGGGGCATCTGCTAAGCGACACGGGAGACCGACAGAGTAAATTGAAAAATTTCTCTCTCCTTTTCCTTGTACAAGCTATTGAGGCTAAAGTTCGATAACGTCTACCCACTGCCGGACTTCCACAATCGATGGACCTATATGTTAGGAAATCAAAATTTCTATATTAGATAAATCAATAAAAAATTACATATTTTATATTGTTAATAAATTGAATTTTCTATATTAGGTAAATCAATAGAAAATCACGTATTCTTTATTGGGCAACATATATTCTCATTCAATTATATAAGCTATTTGATATGGGTTAAAATTACATGGTCTAATACTAGTAACTCATTGATTTCTAAATTGATATGCAATTAAATTGTGTAGATACTATTTAGGGGATTATGGAAACCTTATATAAAGGCCTTATCGGTTATGGCCCTCAATACACCAAATCATAATACAGTATCTCTTCTACCCATAAAAAAGAGAGACGACAGTCCCATTAAGAAGCTAAGGCGATTTGGTTGAGGAAGGCCATAAATTTAACCACTCTCTATTCATTCATTCATCGGTGTTTGACGGTCATGGTAATTCCGCGATAATCAACGATCAACATCAATGGATCCAGGTATTTTGATTAATGTTCTTAATGATCAACATGATGATCTTGGAATTTCATATATTTTTTTGTTTAAAAAAATTCTAACAAGTGGTGTCAGAGTGGTCGTGTTTGATCATCAGGAATATTTTTTATTCGGTTAATTATGTAAATGCAAATCGGCTTTGTGCTTATGGTGGGTTTTAGTTTTTGGATTCTTCGGCTATTATTTGATCATGGCATATATATGATCTATATTCATCCAATTTTTATTTTTCCTTTGTGTTATTATGGATTTATTCATTGGATACTATTTTGTTACTCATATTTGATAGGTTTGATTCATATGCTTTTGGTTTTATGGATTGAGTTTCAATTCCTGATTTTGTATTATTTTAGGATTTATGGCTTTACTTTTAATCAACTTATATTATTGCTTTTGAATAAATTCCAACGTTGACTAAAGTAAAGATTTAGATACATATATATTTACTTATTATTGGGATTAGAAAAATACCAAAAGGCTCAAACATTATTGGTTCCTATTGTTCTCATTTAGGGATATCCAAGGGAAGGCTACTCATAGTACCTAGGGCTATTTGACTCAATGAATGTTTGGTAGGGACATTAGGGACGCACCAATGAGAAAAGCTATTGGTAGTATCTCGATGCGTTGACCCAACTATCGACGTTCTGGAAGAGCCATAGACTGCCAAGAAGGCTAGGCTGTGCAGCGCCAAAGAGGCTGACTTAGGAGAGTCCCAAGTGCCGCACATTTTGGCATATTTACATGACAAATATATGGAATCTATGTGCATATTTATTTGCACAAATTTATCTAATATTTTAAAATAAATTAATCAAAATAATAGGTTACCAAAGTAACCTCTATTGTGTAGATTTCTTTATTTTGAAATATGAGATGTGTATGTGTGTTTTTATGCGAGATATGACTGGCCCAAAGGAAGGTTATTATTTGGCCAAATAACAAATATACTTGTGGTGATAAATGTATAACGATCATAAATATTTCATGTGAACAAAGTCAATCCAAAAAAAGGCTCTTGTTTGACGAAATTGATTGTCAGCATTCGATCACTACGCTAAGAGTACCACTTACAGTTAATTTCTTTATCCAAGATGAGAAATTAATGTGTGCTAGGTATCTTGTGATGGGTCGCGAATTAAAATTATTTGTTCATATATTATTTTATTGTATGACATGCTTGTTGATGTGAGTGTATTTATTTATTTTGTTCTTCATTCATTTTCTGATGCTACTAAGGTTTCTACCCAAATTAATAATATTCCAATGCTAAGTGGGACAAACTTTAAGATCTAGAAAGAAACAGTGGAGATTGTCCTCAGTTATAGGATTTGGATCTTGCACTTAGATCACAGCGTCTCATTGCTACTCCAAAAAATCTCAATGAGATTAAATTGAAATGTGGGATTGCTCTAACCGAATATGCTTGATGATCATGAAATGCTCTATTCCAAAAGTGTTTCGGGGTTCTATTGCTGAGAGCGAGAATGCCAAAAGGTTCCTTGAGAAAATTGAGCAATATTTTTCCAAAAAAAAAATTGGAGGTGAGTAAACTATTGGCTAAACTCGTCACCATGAAGGGAGCACATCATGGAGATATTTCATCTCACATCAAAACTCAAGTCACTTAAAGTTAAAGTTGTATGAGGACTTGCTTGTGCACTTAGTTTGATCTCTCTTCCTGCACACTTCGAGCAATTCAAAGTGATCAGTTATAACAGTCAAAAGGACAAGTGGTCCTCAATGAGCTTATATCATTGTGTGCAGGAGGAAGAGAGGCAACAAAGGGATAAGACTAAAAGTGTTCATTTGGCGACAATCTCTCAGAATAAGAAGAAAAAGAGCTAAGGATCTTTCAGAAGGATCTTCTCAGCAGAAGAAACAAAAGAAGCAGGATGAGGAGTTTGCTTGCTACTTCTGCAAGAAGCCGAGGCACATGAAGAAGCAATGTCCCAAGTACGCTGCATGGCATGTGAAGAAGGGTAAGCTTCTGACTCTAGTTTGTTCTGAAGTTAATTTAGCTTCTGTACCTAAGGATACCTAGTGGATAGATTCTGGTGCTACTACTCACATAAGTATGTCTATGCAGGGTTGCCTATAGAGCCAACAGCCAAATGATGTTGAAAGATTCATCTTTGTGGGCAACGATAATAAACTAGCAGTGAAGGCCATTGGGGCTTTTAGATTGCAATTAAAGACTAAAATTTATTTGGATTTATTTGAACCTTACGTTGTACCATCTTTTCAATAGAATTTAATTTTTATTTCTTCTTTGGACAAATCAGGATTTTCTTATTTATTTGGAAATAATAAAGTTAGTCTCTACCAAAATTCAAATCTTATTAGTTTCGATTCCTTGATTGATAATCTATATATACTTGATGTTGTTAGTTCCCATAAAGAAACACTGCAAACAAGTCCATATGGTACAAAGCTAAAATTAAATGAGAATTCTGCTACCTTATGGCACAAGCATTTAGGTCATATCTCTAAACAAAGAGTTCAGAGGCTTATCTTAGATGGAATCATTGAACCCTTAGATTTAACAAACTTCCAAGTCTCTGTTGAGTGCATCAAGGGGAAATAGACAAATGAGAGAAAATTAGGTGCCTAGAAAGCTATAGATGTTTTAGAACTTATACATACTGATATTTATGGTCCATTCCTTATGGCTTTTGAAATGGATAATAGTACTTTATTATGTTCATAGACGACTACTTTAGATTCGGTTACCTATATTTGATACATTAGAAGTCACAATCCCTAGATGTTTTCAAGTCTTTCAAAGTTGAATTTGAACTTGAACTTGGAAAGAAAATCAAGGCTATCAAATCTGACCATGGTGAAGAGTATTACAGTAGGTATAACGGATTAGGAGAGCAATATCCAGGACCCTTCACACTTTTTCTCAAAGAATATGGAATTGTTCTGCAATATACTATGTCGAGCAAACCCAGCATGAATGGTATTGGAGAACAACGAAACCAAACTCTTAAGGATATGGTAAGGAGCATGATTAGTCATTTTTCTTTACCTGAGTTACTTTGGGGAGAAACCTTTACATCTTTAATAGGGTACCAAGCAAAGCAGTTGCCAAAACCCCTTATGAGCTTTGGACGGGTAAGAAGCTTAGTATTAGGGCATTTGCAAATTGAGGTTGTCCAGCTGAGGCATGGCCTTACAAGCCATATTAAAGAAAATTGGACTCAAGGATGGTTAGCTGCTATTTTATTGGTTACTCTGAACGCTCTCGGGGCTATAAGTTTTACGATCCCACATCAAGATATATTTTGAAATCGGAAATGTGAGATTCCTTGAGAATATTGAGTCTGGAAGGAAAGAAAACATAAGAAATATTGTTTTTTAAAGAAGAATCTATTGTTGATGGTGATCAAGTCTTTGTACCTATTGTCATTCAAGATACAACTTCAGTACTAGATAACATGTTCAGGTTTCTATTCCTGACACTGTTTCAGAACAAAACAATATGAAATCATTCCTCAAGCACCACCTATAGAACAAATTGAACAACCTCAAGAAGTGCCATTGAGAAGATCCACTAGGGAGAGGAGAAGCGCATTCCAAATGATTATATCATCTTTCTCCAAGAATATGAGGATGGCATTGGTTTAACAGAAGATGATCCGATCAACTTTTTTCAAGCCATGCGTAGTTCTAACTCCCAAAATTGGATTGAAGCTATGAAGGATGAGATAAAGTCTATGAAAGATAATGAGGTTTGGGATCTTGTCGAACTATCTGAAGGTACAAAGCCTATTGGCTATAAATGGATATTTAAAAACTAAGGGATTCGAAGGTCAATGTCGAGAGATATCGCTAAACGTTTTACTCAGAAAAAAGGCATTGACTACAAAAAGGCTCTCTCTCTAGTATCTTCAAAAGACTCTTTTGAATAATGGCACTGATAGCTCATTTTGATTTAGAGCTTCATTAGATGGATGTCAAGACAACGTTTCTCAATGGAGATATTTACCAAACGATCTATATGATACAACCAGAAAATTTTGTATCAGATGATCCAAAAATCTATGGTTTACAAGTTGAAGAAATCCATCTGTGATCTCAAATAGGCTTCCAGTCAATGGTATCACAAGTTTCATCAAGTCATAACTTCATATGGTTTGAGGCTAATGTCGTTAATGAATATGTATATCATAAGTTCAGTAGAAGTAAATATTTTTTGAGAATTATATGTCGATGATATTCTACTTGTTAGTAGTGATATAAGCCTATTGCATGAAACCAAGAAATTTCTGATAAAAAATTTTAAAATAAAAGATCTTGGTAATGCCTCTTTTGTATTAGGTATTTAGATACAGAGAGATGATTCTCGAGGTATCCTTGGGTTGTCGCAAAAGGATTAATCAAGAAAGTTTTAAGTAAATTCTGTTGGGGAGCGCGGAATACCCCCAAGATACGGCTATAGTGTATATGAGTAATGCAAAAATCTTTTACCGTTCTAATCTATGAATATAAGATTATACCTTCAGACTTGAACGCTGGAACACTTGATTTGATTGCTCGACCTCAACCTTTTGGCCTTCCGCCGTATTCCCGAAATACCTGCTTCTCTCACAAGATGGTGGGATCTCTCTCGGCCGACCTAGGGTTTCTTGCTTTTCTTTTTTTCTCAAAAGCGTTAACCCTAGCAACCAATTGAGAGGGTATTTATAGGGCTACAACAGGGACCAAATAGGCAATATGAAAAGGACTTCCCACGTAATTAAATCTCCTAATCCTATCCCGGGTTAGGATTTAATTACGTAAATTATAATTCATTCCACTAAAGAATTATAATTGTACTCCTAATCATATTCGAATTTATATTTTCGAGCCTTAATATTAAATACTTATTATCTCCCCACGTTAAGATTACAGATATCCACCAATTAAATTTAAATACTGACAATATAATTTAATTGGCTGTTATTATCCTTGAGACTTATCCACTTAACTTATTTGACGTATCGGATTCAAAATCCACTTGCAAGATTTGATACGATCAAAACTTATAAGCTTTCTCAAGGGGATATCATCAGTCCAAATTAACCGGACGTGGATTCCTTCAACTATTAATATTCACCATATACATAATGTTATTGCCCAACCCACTGAGTTTATTGACTCATATAGAATCTCACTCTATGTGTAATCAAAGCAATAAACACTACATACATGTGTCTAGAAATAGAATTCAGATTAAGAGCATAAGTAATCATAATATTCATGAGTTCTAAATTATTTTATAAAGTCAGTATAAAATAATCAACTCAACTGGGTCCTGTTCAATACACACAAAGTGTACTAGCACAAATAGTTAGAATAAACCATTCCCCGTAGTCAAGACAGACCTACTTAAATTTGTGCTACAGCTCTACTGATGGTGTGTCCAATTCCATCTAAAACTGTGAACAATAAACTTGTATTCCAAAAGAACCGATGATCTAGTCTTCTGTGTGTAAGCCGTACTCTACACACTAGATCAAATACTCTTTGGAAATACTAGACACATGCACATATATAGTAAATGACACACATTGCTCAAAATGAATTCTCATTAAAAATGTAAAGACATAAAGCATATCTTTTAGTCTATATCTCTATCAAATTCAATATGAAAGATGGTAAACTAGAAGACACACCATAGCCAAAGGATATAATTTAGTCTCAAACATTGTCCTAATAATGATCTTAAAAGGAAAGAAATGTAGAAGATTCCATATGCCTCAGTGGTAGGGAGTCTAATGTATGCTCAAGTTTGCATTCATCCTGATATAGCATTTATAGTAGAAGTTTTGGGTAAATATTGAGTGATCCGGATATGCAGCATTGGAAGCCAATCAAATGCATGTTGCATTATTTGAAGAGAACAAAAGATTACACACTCACTTACCAGAGATCAGAAAGTTTAGAGATCATTGGACACTTTGACTCTGATTTCGATAGGAGTTCGATGAAGTCAAAATTTATCGATATTAAGTTTCTAATTGTTAAGAAGAGAGTTTAGAATAGACATATATCCATAAAATATATAGGGACAGATTCTATGCTAGCTGATTCATTAACCAAGGGCTTGATGCCTAAGGTCTTTCATGAGCATACTGCTCATCTGGGCATTATTTATAATGATATATTGGTTTAGTGGGAGTGTTCTTATTGTATATTTTACTTTAGATATCGGGTTGTCTAATTTTCTGCAGAATAAAGTTGATGGTTTATGTTTTTATTTCTGAACTTATATTTGTTTATATGCAATGTTTTATTTTATTTAAAGATTTTTGAATTGATCTCATTAAAAATTAAAGAAGGATCAGTTGAAAATAGACATGTTTGAAATCACATTGCATATAATTTTCATACTACTCATCCATATTTGATCTATGTCATTGAGTATATTAGTATGGTGATGATCGTGGTTAATCAAAACAATATTGTGATAAAAGCCGTGGTGATTCCATCATTAGTGTATGAGATGGACCAAATTGTTTAGGAAAAATTAAGAATAAATAGCTTACAGATGTGCACCTAAGAAATTTTGTGATATAATTGATTCAAATAACATGTAGCTCAAGTGGGAGATTGTCAGGAAATTAGATTTCCTATATTAGGTAAATCAATAAAAAATCACGTTTTCTATATTGTTAAGAAATAGGATTTCTTATATTAAGTAAATCAATAGGAATCATGTATTCTATATTGAGAAACATATATTCTCATTCAATTATATAAGTTATTTGATATGGATTGAAATTACGTGATCTAATACTGGTAAACCATCGATTTCTGGATTGATATGGAATTAAATTAAGTAGATACCATTTAGGGGATTATGGGAACCCTATATAAAGACCCTATCGGTTATGGTCCCTGATATGACTGATCGAGCCGCATTAGAGTTAACAGAGGAAGCAACTGATGGGACCCCAGCCTCGGCCTCCGAGGCCCCTTGGCCTCAAACCTCATGTCCCTTCAGCCTCGAACCTCATGTTCCCTCAGCCTCGGACCTTGAGTCCCCTCGGCCTCGGACCTCATGTCCCCTCGACCTCGGACCTCGAGTCCCTCGGCCTCGGACCTCATGTCTCCTCGGCCTTGGACCTTGAGTCCCCTTGGCCTCGGACCTCATGTCCCCTGGGCCTCGGACCTTGTATCCCCTCGGCCTCAGATCTTGAGTCCCCTCGGCCTTGGACCCCAGGTCCCCTCTACCTCGAGCCGCCTGACACTACCACGTAGCCCAACCACCGCCTGCAGCTGCTACATAGCCCACTAACTGTCTACAACTACGCGTGGACACTACCTGTAACGGCGCACGCTTGACACGACTAGGCCTACCTAATACCTATGGCACCGTGCCTGGCAGGGCAAGACACCTCTGACATGCCTAGTGTCGGTTGTGACCTATCTTATCAGCCTGGCCACCTTCCCACTACTGGACAACAATGCCTTGAAAGAAGCCACCTTCTGAAAGTGAAAAGGGGGATCTTCGAATAAGTATAAGAACTCACACTCACAACGAGGAAAGGGATCTGAACTCAAGCTCTCCAGCTATTTCTCTACTAGCTCTTTTCTTCACTGTTCCCTAGTCGCTTACTTAAGCATCGGGTCCCCACTAGTGCAACCGTCTCTGAAACTTTCTTGCACGAGCATCTTCGAGGAGGAGGATCTCCGTTTTCTAGTGTTAGAGGAACGCGACTTGGCAGAAACAGTCCCCAATACACGAAATCACAATAGTTTCTCTTCTTCTCATTAAGAAGAGAGACAACTGTCCCATTACGGAGTTAAGGCGATTTGGTTGAGGAAGGCCACAAATTTAACCACTCTCTATTGCATTCATTCATTAGTGTTTGACGGTCATAGTAATTCCATGATAGTCAATGAATCCAGGTATTTTGGTTAATGTTCTTTAATGATCAACATGATGATCTTTGAGATTTCATATAGTTTTTTTTGGTTTAAAGGAAATTCTAACACCGTAGGCTGGTGTTTCAAGATCTGCTTGTAGAGGATAAGTATCAAAGAGCTTTCAGGGTAATCGAGGTGGAGTTGGCATTCCTGAATGATTTCCTTTTCACTATATACCCTATTTTCTTTTGTCAAGGTCTTCCCTTCTTTTAATATTTCATTTTATGCTTGCTGGTAGTAGCAAGTTGTTGCTTTTTATTATCTGTACTGTTCCCTTGTAGACCACCCCCGGGAAACGTTACCCACTCCGTGGACAGGGTGAATGTTGATGTCGCTATAACCTTATTCATTCTGGTTGTGATCATAATCAAAGAGGTTTTGGAGCTGGTTACCTACAGGTTGTCAGACTGGGCAAAAGTGTTCCTGCTTTGCGAATATGTGGAACGGCCTTCATGGCAGAGGTGTGCGTTGATCGAGAAGGCATTAAGGCTCTGGTGCAAGTTCACGATTGTGAAGTGTTGGCACAAAGAGCTCCGCCAGTACTGCCTTCTGGAATCTTATGATTACTTCCCTCGGCTCAGGAATCTGCTATCCTATGCGACATTGGGTATGGTCAGCAAGGGTACTGAAAGCGGAAGAAAGGGCACCAAAATCAAATTGCCCGAGGATGTGGAGGAGTTCATCGTTGGCTCACTCCGCAACCAAAGCCAACCACCATATGTCCCATCTCCTTTTTGTTGGTTTTTCTTCATTAATCGTATCGGTTAGATATGATTAAGGTGGATTAAGGTGGTCCTATATTCTGATATCGAGGGATTACGTGAATTCAAATTCTGAATTTGAATTCACGATTAAGATAAGAATCCCTCAACCATATATATTTAAAGCGCCCTCTATGATGGACAGATAAGGCATAAGAATTATAAAAACGGAAAGGTCCCTGCACCTAGTCTTATCGAGAAAGTTTACACCATCGCTGACAGAGACCGTAAGGTATAAAAGAGCCTTACCCTCATCTGGACCGTGGAGCAATGGCTGGAGGTATTTATCGATCTTGATTTGCTTTATTATTTATGATAAATATATTGGTCCCATATTTCTGCATATATGATAGGGATCAATATATTAATTTCAGTCTATCATTTGGTATCAGAGCGTATAAAAATACCTTTGCCTTGATTATTAGGATTGTTTCCATTAATATAAGGATCTGATAAAATCCCTGTGAAACAATCTTTAGATCATTTATTTGATAGAGAGGGACACGGCATTCTTGGTCTCTATTTCTCTCGTTTAGGGATAGTCCAAAGGGGAGGCTACTAGTAGTACCCTGGATTATTTGACCCAACGGGCGTACGGTAGGGATATTAGGGATGTACCAATAAGGGAGGCTTCTGTAGTACCTTGGTACCTTGGTGCATTTGCCCAACTACCTGCGTACCGGGAGAGTTAATAGGTCATCAAGAATCATCTAAAAGGGTATTACATCTGATAAACTCTTAATATTCATTTGATTTAATTTAGTTTTATTTAAAAGATTAATCCGTAAGATTTATGCCATGAAGCATGCACCTATCTGTTCTCTCGCCCTTTTGGAATAGTTTAAATAAAAGATAAATCCAAATATCTCGTGATCAAATCACCATGAGAGGAGGAAGCATGGGTTTCTTTGCTTCGGAAATGTGCACGGAATAAGGACAGATAAAAAAAAGGCCTCTCACGGAAGATGTGCTCTTCATACAGAATAAAAAAAAGGACAGCGCCCAGGCGCTACCAGCGCCTGGGTGGGCCAGGCACTAGCCAGTGGCCTGGGTCAGGCACTGGAGCGCTGGGCCCAGCGCCTGGCAGGCCCAGCCATCTAGGCCAACAGCCAGGCTGGGCCGTGCGCCCAGCCTGAACTGCAGCATGCTGGATTGCAGCAATTTGGGCTACATCACATCTGATCTAAAAATTTTTTGAGGTGATTGAGAGATTTTTTGGTTAAATTAAAACTATTGGAATTGGGTGAGGATGACGGGCTGTTGGCTCGTTCATTAAGTGGTTGGGCCATTGGCATAGCCTATTTATGTTCAATTATATTTAGAATTTGTGTGTATAATTTATGAATTATGCATGCGTCTTAAGTGACATAATTGAGCATAAAATTTAAATAATGTCTAAGTGATAATACAATTGAATAATTAAGGAGTAGCCATAACATCCTTAATTATAAAATTATATAATAAAGTTAATAAATCACATAAATAATAGACATTAATTGTAATTAATATATGGATATAATAAAATTTATCCCACAAGAAATTTTGTTATATTTATATAATTAAATAGGATAAAATGTCGAATTATATTTCTAATCTACCCATGGAAATTAGAAAGAAGGAATATAATTTGATAGTTTTATCATACAGACTTAAGTGAATCTAATTGAACTAAAGCTTTAGCCCACATGCAAGTTTTATTTCAGCATATTTACTATTTATATAATTAATTAAGATAAAATATGAAATTATATTTTTCTAATCTACCCACAGGAATTAGAAGAAGGAACATAATTTGATAGTTTTATCATACAGACTTAAGTGAATCTAATTGAATTAGAGCTTTATCCCAAAGGCAAGTTTTATGTCAGTAGATTCACTGGTTTCTAAATGCATGATTTACATTGGTAAAGCATTTTATTAGCTTCAATTTTTAATAATAAGCATGTATGTTTTGCAGTTATGCAACCTATAAATTTCTCTGATATAAAATGTGACATACTTGAATTGAGGGGTGATAACTATAAGGTTTGGAAGGAGAGAATTCTCCTTCATCTGGGCTGGATGGACATTGATTATGCTATAAGAAAAGATGAACCACCTTCAGTAATTCAAACCAGCACTCCTAGTGAGATTGCGATTTATGAACATTGGGAGTGATCTAATCGCTTGAGTGTAATGTTCTTAAAGACAAAAATCTCTGTTGGTATACGTGGTTAAGTCGATAAGCATGAGAATATCAGGAAGCTACTAAAGGCCATTGATGAGCAATTCAGTACTTCAGTCAAAGCTTTTGTCATTTATGAATCTAATATGACTGGTGTTATTTATAACACATGATGGATTGATTCTGGTTCTACGATCAACATTTGCAATACTTTGCAGGGTATGCAAAACTTAAGGAAGCCAGTAGGAAGTGAGCTGTATATCTCTTCAGGAAACAAGATGCGCTCACATGTGGAAGCTATAGGGACATGCACTTTAGTTCTTAGTGGTGGTTTTATTTTAAATTTGGAAATGACCTTTTATGTACCTAGTTTTTCTAGGAATTTAATTTCAATTTTAGACTTGTACCTTTGGGTTATTCCTTCAACTTTTTAGATACTTCTTCTAGTTTATATTATAAATCTGAACTTGTTGGGAATGACACTTTGTCTGATGGTCTTTTCTATATTAATTTACAAAATAATACCACTCATGATGTGATGCATGCTAGGGCTGGCATAAAAAGATGTGTTGTAAATGATAACTCATCTATGTTATGCCATCGGAGATTGGGACATATCTCCATAGATAGAATCAAGAGGTTAGTGAATGAAGGAGTACTTAATACTTTGGACTTCACTGACTTTAATACTTGTGTGGACTGCATTAAGGGCAAGCAGACCAATAAGTCAAAGAAGGTGCCAAGAGGAGTTCAGACCTATTAGAGATCATACACACAGACATTTGTTGGCCATATATAGATTTTCATGGTCCAAAATACTTTATCTGCTTCATTGATGACTACTCACGATTTATGTATCTCTACTTGCTTCATAATAAGAACGAAGCATTAGATGCCTTTAAGGTGTTCAATGCAGAAGTAGAGACACAATATGGAAAACAAATCAAAATTGTGAGATCTGATAGAGGAGGTGAGTGTTATGGGAGATACACAGAGTATGAACAAATGCATGGTCCATTTGCTAAGTTCCTTCAAGAACATGGGATTGTTGTCCAATACAGTTTACCTGGTTCACCCGATCAGAATGGTGTAGCAGAAAGAAAGAACCGAACATTGATGGACATGGTGAGGAGCATGATTAGTAGCTCCAAGCTACCTAAGTCCTTATGGACAGAAGCTCTCAAGATGGCCATGTACATATTAATTCGGGTTCCAACCAAAGCTGTTTCTAAAATATCATTTGAGTTATTTAAAGGTTGGAAACCAAGTTTGCGACATGTACGCGTATGGGGATGCCCATGTGAAGTGAGAGTATACAATCCATAAGAGAAAAAGCTGGACCCTAGGACCATTAGTGGGTATTTTGTTGGATATGCCGAGCTGGACCCTAGGACCATTAGTGGGTATTTTGTTGGATATGCTGAGAGGTCCAAGGGATATAGATTTTACTGTCCATCTCACATAACTAGGATTGTGGAATCAAGGAACGCCAAATTTCTTGAGAATGACTTGATCAGTGGGAGTGATCAATTGCAGAGCATGATTCCTGAAAGGGAACATTCTGATGCTCAACCTTCACTTCAAGTGACAGACTGATTATCGTTCATAGTGTCCCTTAAGATCAAACGGGCATTATACAACCAGTCGTTAAAATTCTACAATTTGCTAATAATAAACTAGTAGATCTACTCTCTCATGAGTTACCAGAGATAGTTGAACAATCAATTCCTTCAGATGAGGTTGTTACAACATTAAGAAGATCTATAAGAGAAAAGAAATCATCAATTTCTAGTGACTATATCATGTATCTTCAAGAGTCGAACTATAACATTGGAGCTAAAAATGATCTTGAAACGTTTTCATAAGCCATGAATTGTAAGGAATCCAATTTATGGTATGATGCTATGAAAGATGAGATGAATTATATGGTAGTTAATGGAGTCTGGAATCTTATTGAGTTGCCTGATGGAGCAAAAGCCGTTGGCTGTAAATGGGTCTTTAAGACCAAGAAAGGCTCGTTAGGCAACATTGAGCGATATAAGGCAAGACTCGTTGCTAAGGGATTCACTCAAAGAGAGGGAATTGATTACAAGGAGACATTTTCTTCCATATCTAAGAAAGATTCTTTCCGCATTATCATGGCACATGTTGCGCATTTTGATTTAGAGTTGCAACAAATGGATGTAAAAACTGCATTTCTCAATGGAGATCTAAAGGAAGAGGTTTATATGAAACAACCTGAAGGTTTTTCCTCTAGTGATAATGAGCAATTAGTATGCATGCTTAAGAGATCTATATATGGATTGAAACAAGCCTCTCGACAATGGTACTTAAAATTCCATGATGTGATTTCTTCATTTGGATTTGTAGAGAACATCATGGATCAATGTATATACCAGAAGGTCAGTGGGAGCAAAATTTATTTTCTGATCCTATATGTAGACGATATTTTACTTGCAACCAATGATAAAGGTATGTTACATAAGGTGAAACAATCTCTCTCTGAGAATTTTGACATGACAGATATGGGTGATGCCTCTTATGTCATTGGCATTAAAATTTAGAGAGACAGACTTCGAGGTGTTTTAGGTCTATCTCAAGAAACCTATATCAACAAAATTTTAGAGAGATTTCAGATGAAAAATTGTTCACCAAGTATAGCTCCCATAGTCAAGGGTGACAGATTCAATTTGAGTCAGTGCCCAAGGAATGACTTTGAGAGAGAGGAAATGAAAAACACTCCATATACCTCAGCTGTTGGTAGCTTGATGTATGCTCAGGTCTGTACAAGGCGTGACATAGCATTTGCAGTTGGGATGTTGGGAAGATATCATAGTAATCCAAGTTTAGACCATTAGAGAGCTGCTATAAGGTTATGAGGTACATATCTGACTGTTACCTCTACTATATATACAAGCAGAGTTCATTGCTTGTTTTGAGGCTACTTTGCATGGTGTATGATTGAATAGTTTCATCTCAGGGCTTAGAATTGTTGATTCTATTGCTAAGCCAATTAAATTGTACTATGACAATTCAGCTGCTGTATTTTCGACTAAAAAACCACAAGAGTGGTAGTCAAAGTATAAACACATCGACATTAAGTATTTAGCCATAAAAGAACGTGTTAAAGAAAATAAAGTGGTCATAGAACATGTTAGCACTGAATTGATGATAGCTGGTCCTTAACTAAAGGCATGCCAATTAAGAATTTTAAGGATCATGTGGTACGAATGGGAGTTGGTCTCATAATATAATTTAGTTGCATGGACAACTACTTGTACAATGAAACTCTTTTATGGTTGTGATATTTTTCACATTCAGTTATTTAGTGAACACATTTATTTTGTGATGAGCATCATTAAGTTGGACCTAGAATAAACATGGGATTTATTCATTAAGTTATATGGGTTTATGTTCGGAAAATATAATATATGATACATGGTAAATAATACTTGATTTTAAGAGTACCTATTACTATGATTCATGTATTCTGTTTCTTGCTATAGTAATAGAATATACGGACCAAGTGGGAGAATGTTGGTTTTTCTCCATTAAGCGTATCGGTTAGATATGATTAAGGTGGATTAAGGTGGTCCTATATTCTGATATCGAGGGATTACGTGAATTCAAATTCTGAATTTGAATTCACGATTAAGATAAAAATCCCTCAAACATATCCGTTTAAAGCGCCCTATGTGATGGACAGATAAGGCATATAGAATTATAAAAACGGAAAGGTCCATGCGCCTTGTCTCATCGAGAAAGTTTACACTATCGCTGAAAGAGACCGTAAGGTGTAGAAGAGCCTTACCCTCATCTGGACCGTTGAGCAATAGCTGGAGGTATTTATCGATCTTGATTTGCTTTATTATTTATGATCAATATATTGGTCCCATATTTCGGCATATATGATAGGGATCAATATATTTAATTTCAGTCTATCACTTTTGACTTGTCAAATGGCTTGTTCTTGCTACAGCAAAATGAGATGAGCGAACAGCTATCCTCGGCATTTAGAGGCAAAACACGTACCCACACCATTCTGGTCTGGCATGTCGCCGCCAGTATGTGTGAAATTGAGCTTTCTGAACATTATTATGATGTTGACATAGAGCTCAAGATGATTTCTTTCTTCAAAAGTTGCATAAAGATCTTCCATTCTTCTCTTCTATCTACGAATAACGGCTGCTTCCGGCCAAAAACAAACTTAAGAAAACTTGGTCGAGATCTACGATCTCGATATAACGTTGCTGCTAGCTTGTCGAAGTACTGTGCTCATCTTGTGGTTTTCTGCCCATATTTACTGCCTGATCACAGCCTTGCTACTGAGTCCATCTTCAAGGAAACAACTCTTAAAGCACGTGAGATTCTACGAGGGTGCGACTCCTTGAGAAAGAGACACAAGAAAATGATGGATCTTGGAAAGAAAGCAGAGGACGAAGGAGAGGAAGCCAATGCCATAATTAACATGGGCGCTAAGCTTTGTAAGGCATTAAAAGAAGCAACAAAAGAAGACGAAGAGAAACTTTGGAATGTGCTGGCAGAATTTGGGCGGCATTGGTCTTGTACCTTGCTCCATCTTCCAATACATCTGCCCATAAGGATTGCCTTGCCACGGGTGGAGAGTTTATGACACATTTGTGGGCGTTGGTCTCCCATGCTGGCTTTCTGGAACGACCCACGCCTCCGCAACCAGATGCAGGCAATCCGTAGGTACACCCCCTTTTTCACTATGGCAGCGTTCTTGAAAGACCTCTGGGAGCATTACGTGTGCTATGTATTAGTTATGGGCCATTTCTATTCTGAGTCTGTATGTTTGTGTGTAAGTTTTTATGGGACTGTACAAAGTTTATGAGGTGGTTTAGATGCATCATCTTCGAGGAAGTGTTCACGGAGTTAACTACCTTCCGTTTGTATTGCATGATGTAATCTGTTTTACTTTCTTGGCGTGAATGTATGCAGACTATTTCTATGCTGTACAACTATAGTGTAACCGCATAATATTCAGTTATTTGACTCTGCATCAAATCTGCATGAGGAGCTAACAACCTCCCCTCTACAAGTATTGCACGCCATAGAATCTGTTTTATTTTCTGTGTGAATATGCACAAAATCTTTTTCTCAAAGAAAAGATGTTTAACAACTCTTTCTATGCTATATAACTGTCGTTTTGAATCCTAGGCGGACGTAAAAATCTTTGGAGATGTTTGTTGGTGTTGAGGGGTAAAATCACCATTGCATTAATAATCGTGCAAGGGGTTAGGATCAATCCTGATTCCCACTTGCTGAGCAATACCCGCTAGAGATGAATTAGCCTCAGTGAATTGGGGCGCCTTAGCCCCTCAACGAGCCAAGGATTCCCAAGGCGCGGATCTCATCTCTCGGCCTCAGCCGAGTTATAACATCTCTCTCGGCCTCGGCCGAGCTATAACATCTCTCTCGGCCTCAGCCGAGCTATCGCCATCTCTCGGCCTCAGCCGAGCTATCCCTGTCTCTCGGCCTCACCCGAGCTATTCCCATCTCTCGACCTCAGTCGAGCTATTCCAATCTCTCGGCCTCAGCCGAGCTATCCCAATCTCGGCCTCAGCCGAGCTATTCCTATCCATTATGCCTCGCCAGCTGAACTATCCTTATGCCCCGGCCAGACTCGGGCACTGAAGCACCTCTGCGGAATCCGGCGCGGGAGAGTCCAAACAAAAATCATACCCAAGAGTGGCCTAGAGCCCTGGAGCCTACACACTCACCGAATCCCAAGACATCAACCAGCTCTCATAGCCGTCGATCCTCTAACTAGCAAGATACGAATCTTACTGACCTCATAACAAACTGGATTCGAATCCTAACGGCTTTCGGACCCACGACGCCCCCAAGGAATCATGTGATCCTCTATAAATAGAGCTGTCTCTCGGCTTCTCAGGTATGCACACTTGCTTACTACCTCACTTCCCACCTACCTCTCCTTACCCCATTCCGCCATTAACGCTCTGCTCAGAGCTCTCGAAAGGCCACCCCTGGAGACTCTTCAGCAAGAGCCTTCTCCTCTCGTTTGTTGATTGCTGATTCCCGCTGACTTGAGCATCGGAGGGTCTTTCGCGGAGGGCCACCCCCAATGCCTCTTGCATGAGGATCGTTTTGCAGGTCCGCCTAGGAGGGAGCCCATCCTGAAGCCCGATCGCGCCCGAGTCGAAGGACAGATTTCAGCAGCAACAAATTGGCGCTAGAGGAAGGGTCCTCAAGTCCCATAAACTTGTGATCAAGGAGACAAGGATCTCGATCTGAAAGAGAACCTCTCCCATGGCCAATCGAAGAAAGGCTACCTCCGAAGCCCGGATCAAGTCACCTCCCAAAGACCTAATCCGGTGAGCAGCGTAGCGCCGCCACCACCACCAGTTGAGACTCCATCGCCACCGGCGGCCCCAGTGACCCAGGACCAGTTTGCCTCACTAGTCCAGCATGTCCAACCTCTGGCCCACCTGATCCAGGGGCACTTCGAAGCCCCCCATCCGGCTGCACCTACCCCTCACCTTCCTGAGGAGGATGCGGCCCCCGCTCATCCAGCGGTCTCTTCTTCCAGCTCGCATGGGATTGCAGACCCCTCCCGTCGCCCTAAGGGGGCTGAGCCAGTCCCCCAAAGGGTCTGCGGCAAGGATCTTCCCCGATCTCGGCGGGCCTGATCCCTCTCTCTGGTGTTCTCTCGTCACGACTCGACACCGTCTCATTTCTCTCCTCGCCCAGCTCCTGCTGTGCCTGAGGAGATCCACCGACAACTCCGAGAGATGCGTCAAGAGATGGACGCCGCCAAGCAGGCCCATCCGCTCCAGCATAAGGCGGAGCAGGGTATTCCCTTCTCCAAGGAGATCATGGAGGAAGTGATTCCCTTCCACGTCAAGCTACCCGCCATCGAGCCCTACCATGGAGCCTCTGATCCCGACGACCACCTCAGCAGCTTCTGATCGATCATGATGTTCCATGGGGCATTAGATGCAATCCTCTGCCGCGCCTTCCCTTCCACCCTCAGGGGGTTCGCCCGGACCTGGTTCAACGCCTTAAAACCAGGTTCTGTTAGTTCATTTGACGAGCTGAGCCGCCTCTTCATCAACCAGTTCATCAGCAGCCGTCGTCACCGGTGGAGATCTGACTCCCTATCTGAGGTTAAGCAGAGAGAGGGGGAGTCCTTGAAGAAATATCTCGGCCATTTTAATATGGCCATGTTGGAAGTTGACCACCTTAATCATGAGGTGGCCATGTCCACCCTAGCAGGTGGAGTGTTGAAGGAGAGTGACTTTTACCTGGCGCTGGAGGTCAGCTACCCTCAGAACCTCTACGACATGATGGCCCTGGCGGACAAATATGCCAGAGTCGAGGAATTGCGGAGGGCCGCCCGCGTCGAGCTGACGAGGAAGAAGGAGCCCAAGAGCTCAGACAAGCACCGATCTGCCCTCCAGCCAAGCCCGCCTCGCCGCCAAAGGGCTCCTCCACCGTAGCAAGGAACCACACCCGGAGCCCGCCTAGGAGGTTCAACCGATTCACTCTGCTCACTGCCCCGAGGGCGGAGATCCTCATGGAGATAGAGCGTCAGCTCCCTCAACCACCTCCTCCCCGAGGGAATGCAGCCCGGAGAGACCCCGCCAAATATTGCCGCTACCATTGGGACCATGGCCACGACACCGAGGAGTGTTGGCAACTGAAGAACGAAATCGAGAGGCTCATCCAGCGGGGTAGGCTGGACCAATTCAAGAGAGCGCCTGAGCCGAGGAACAGGGGTGACCGCCAGCCTGAGCCCCAGCAGCCTCCTCCTCCGAATCCTCTGGTCGCCGGCCACATTAATGTGATCGAGGCAGTTGGTAGCCCATCGAGCTGGCGAGACGATGAAGAAGGTTCAGCGCCAAAGAAAGCACGGACTAATGAGCTCTCCTTCTCCGACAGCGACCTCCAGAATATACAGTTCCCGCATGATGATGCATTGGTTGTATCCCTTAATATGAACAATTATGATGTAGACCGAATCCTTATTGATAGTGGGAGCTCTGTAACGTTTTGTATCTTGATGTGTTTGTGAAGATAAAACTGCTTATGGAGAATCTCCGAGCCATGGACTCCACCCTGATGGGGTTCACCGGCGATGTTATTACTTCAGAAGGGGCCGTGACCTTGACGGTCCGTGCGAGAATTTGGCCTCGCGTTGCCACTGTCCACACATATTTTCTGATGACTAAGCTTCGGTCGCCCTACAATGCAATTTTTGGGAGACCCGGCCTGATGTCCCTTAGAGCCGCCGTCTCCATCCTGCACCTAGCAATGAAGTTCCCTACCGGATGGGGAGTGGGAGTAGTCTGAGGAAACCAAGCTGTAGCTTGGCAGTGCTTCGTCACTAGCCTTCAATCCAAATTGCCCGAGGTTGATGGACTGGATGCTCGGAAGGACTTTGCTGAGCAACGAGGAGAACCAGCCAAAGAGCTGGAGGAGGTATCGTTGGACGAAACTCGGCCCAACTGAACCATAAGGATTGGGTCGCTACTGAAGGGAAGCCCTGGCTGGAGCTGATCGACTTTCTCCGAAGGAATGCTGATGTCTTTGCCTGGTCAGCCTCTGACATACCGGGAATTAGCCCAGATGTTCTCGTCCATCATCTTAATGTGGATGAGATGTTCTGGCCCGTAAAGCAGAAGAAAAGGAGCTTCGCCCCTGACCGACAGAAGGCAATTGAGGAAGAAGTTGACAAGCTCATCAAGGCAAACTTCATTTGGAAGGTAAATTATCCGAGCTGGCTGTCCAATGTTGTCATGGTGAAGAAGTCAAACGGTAAATGGAGGATCTACATCGACTTCACCGACCTTAATAAAGCATGCCCAAAGGACAGCTTCCCTCTCCCTCTGATCGAATAGCTTATGGATGTTACTTCCGGTCATCAGATGCTGACCTTCATGGACGCATATTCGGGCTACAACTAAATCCAAATGGCGCCCGAAGATGAAGAAAAGACCGCCTTCATAACCGATCGAGGTACTTATTGTTACCGTGTCATGCCTTTTGGTCTAAAAAATGCAGGTGCCACTTACCAAAGGCTAGTAAACAAGGTCTTCAAGGAGCAAATCGGTTGTAACATGGAGGTATATGTAGATGACATGCTGGTCAAAAGCAAAGAAGCATCCCAGCATATTGAGGATCTCTCTGAGAGCTTCGCGACACTCAAAAAATATCGGATGAAGCTCAACCCAACTAAGTGCGCCTTCGGTGTCAACTCTGGGAAGTTTCTGGGCTTCATGGTTTCTCAGCGGGGCATTGAAGCCAATTCGCAGAAGATTCAAGCCCTTCGGCAGATGGCACCCCAGCATCCGTCAAAGAGGTCTAGTGCCTAACTGGAAGAATCATGGCCCTCAACTGCTTCATAGCTCGGTCGGCTGAGAGATGCCTTCCTTTCTTTAAAGCTCTCCGATCAGCCAAGAATTTCCAATTGTCTCCTGAGTGTCAAAAATCGTTCGAGGACCTCAAGAGATATCTCGGCTCTCCACCCCTCCTCAACAGTCCTTACCCGAGGGAAGTGTTATTTTTGTATTTAGCAGTTTCAGAAGGCGCAGTTGGCTCAGTGTTGGTCAGAGAAGAGAACAAGACCCAAAAGCCGATCTACTATGTCAGTAAACTGCTCCGAGATGCTGAGACAAGATACACCCGGATCGAGAAGTTGGTCTTGGCCGTAGTAACGTCGGTTCGGAGGCTACGACCATATTTTCAGGCGCATTCTGTGGTAGTCCTTACCGACCAACCCATCAAGGCGGTGGTCCATCGCTCGGAGACATCAGGAAGAATGGCCAAGTAGGCCGTCGAGTTAAGCGAGTATGATGTCTGATATCAACCTCGCCCGGCCATCAAAGCTCATGTTCTAGCTGATTTCCTCCTCGAATGTACCATCCTGAGGATGGTTCCACTCTAGATTCCTTTGAGCACCCGGGACCAGACGCCTTGTGGCTACTCCACGTCGATGGATCATCTAACGCCAATGGCTCTTGCGCTGGCTTAATCCTCACCATCCCAGAGGGGGCAACCTTCGAGTAAGGCGTTCGCTCCTCCTTTCCAGCCTCCAACAATGAAGCCGAATATGAAACTCTGCTTGCTGGACTCCGGATCGCTCGTGACCTTAGAGTGAAGAAGCCGAATGCCTTTACCGACTCTCAGTTGATAGCCGGTCACGTGCGGGGCGAGTTTGAGGCCCGAGAGCCGAACATGATTCGGTATCTCCAAGAGGTGCGTGCCCTACTTTCCCACTTCTCTGAATTTGAAGTCATTCAGATCCCAAGATCCGAGAATGCATGCGCCGATCTATTGTCCTGGCTAGCAACTACGGAATTGATGGATTCCGAGCGGAAGTTTCCTTTGGAAATTCTAGAAAAGCCCAGCATCGCAGAGGCGGACCGAGTGATGCAGGTCGAGGCCGAACCATCCTGGTTCGACCCCATATTGAAGTATATTAAAGAAGGGTCGCTCCTAGCCGACCATAAGGAAGCAAGGAAGCTGAAATTGCAAGCCACCCACTATGTGCTGATCGACGATCAGCTCTATAAGCGATCCTTTTTCATGCCGCTGCTCAAGTGCCTTTGCCCATCTGAAGCTGATTATGCTCTTCGGAAGGTGCATGAAGGAATTTGCGGCAACCATCTAGGGAGCTGGTCCTTATGCCACAAGGTGCTGCGCCAGGGGTATTATTGGCCCACCATGCAAAAGGATGCTGATGATCTCATCCGAGCTTGTGACCCATATCAGAGACACTCCAACATCCAGAGGCTCCCCTCCGCCAGTTTGGCCCCTATTTCCTCTGCTTGGCCCTTTGCTAAGTGGAGGATAGATATCCTTGGCCCTTTTTCCCTCACCACTGGACAGAGAAAGTTTTTGTTTCTCGCCATCGACTACTTCACCAAGTGGGTGGAGGCCGAGGCAGTTGCCCAGATAACCGAAGCTTGGGCAAGGGACTTCGTATGGAGATCCATTATTTGCCACTTCGGCCTTCCGCATACTATTATCACCGACAATGGCAAGCAGTTTGACAACTCAAGGTTCCGAGGTTTTTGCGAGGAGCATGGGATCTGCCACCGCTTCATGTCAGTAGGGCATCCACAAGCCAACAGAGAGGCCAAAGTAACTAACCGGACCCTGCTTCAAGGGATCAAGGCTCGGCTTGCCAGAGCCTGAGATGGATGGGCAGACGAGCCTCACCATGTCCTATGGGCCTACCGCACCACCCAGAGAATCTCCACTGGCGAGACTCCATTCCGGATTGCCTTTGGCACGGAAGTCGTCATCCCTGTGGAAATAGGACTTCCTTCGCCACGGGTGGAGAGCTACTCCGAGGAGGCTAACGATGAGCAGCTTCGCACCAACCTCGATCTGGTGAGAGAGATCAGAGAGAACGCTCGAATCAGAGTAGCTGCATACCAGCAAAGAGTGGCTCGCAATCACGCCTCCAGAGTCAAAGGAAAATCCTTCTCACCCGGTGATCTTGTCCTTCAAAAAGCATCTGTCTCCAAACCACTAAAACAAGGAAAGCTATCTCCGAACTGGGAAGGCCCCTATCAAGTAGCGAAAGTCATCGGACCTGGCACCTACAAGCTCCAGGATCTGAGTGGGAAATCTATTCCCCGGACGTGGAATTCGAACAATCTCCGTATATACCACCAGTAGGGTATGCTTTCTATAGACTTGCCCTATTTACAGCATTAGCATCCTGTTTCTATATTCACGGCTCGATTGCTGCAATCATTCTTTCCAAAAAGTCATGATGAAAAATGGATGTTATTTGCCCATTCTCGGCATGACCGAGCTATTTCCTTGAGCAGCAATGTCTCCGAACCATGGCTGGGCTAAGTCCTATTCAACGAAGACTCGGTATGGTCAAGCACCCGCAGTGCGGCTGGGGGCCAAGTGATCTCCAAAAACATCGTCCGAATTCGGGCAGCTTACAAGCCCCGGCCAGACCAGGCCAAGTGATCTCCAATTACTTCGTCCAGATTCGGGCAGCTTACAAGCCCTGGCCAAACCAGGCCAAGTGATTCCCAAAACTTTGTTTAGATTCGGACAATTTACAAGCCCCGGCCGGACCAAATGATAAAGAAACTTTGACTAGATTCGGGCAGCTTACAAGCCCCAGCCGGATCAAAGAGCAGAAAAACTTTGTTCGGTTTCGAGCAGCTTACCAGCCTTGGCCGGACCGAATGATAAAGAAACTTCGACCGGATTTGGGCAGCTTACAAGCCCCGATCGGCACCGAAGAATAAAAGCCTCGGCCAAAGCCAAAGTGCATTTCTTATTAAAAGCCTCGGCCAAAGCTGAAGTGCATTTCTTATTAAAAGCCTCGGCTAAAGCCGAAGTTCATTTTCATTTCTTGTTAAAAGCCTCGGTCAAAGCCGAAGTGCATTTCTTATTAAAATCCTCGGCCAAAGCTGAAGTGCATTTTCGTTATTTATTAAAAGTCTCGGCCAAAACCAAAGTGCATTTCTTATTAAAAGCCTTGGCCAAAGCCGAAATGCATTTCCATTTCTTGTTAAAAGCCTCGGCCAAAGCCGAAGTGCATTCCCATTTCTTATTAAAAGCTTCGGCCAAAGCCGAAGTGCATTTCTTATTAAAAGCCTTGGACAAATCCGAAGTGCATTTTTATTATTTATTAAAAGCCTCGGCCAAAACCGAAGTGCGTTACTTGTTAAAAGCCTCGGCCAAAGCAGAAGTGCGTCACTTATCAAAAGTCTCGGCCAAGACCAAGTGATAAGAACAAATATTTTGGAGATAACAACAAACACAAAGTTACAAAAATCCTCCTTTTCATTTATCATAAAAAAAGGACAACAAAAAAGAAAGAAAAGATATAAGAGCCCTCACAGGGGCTTATCATCTTCTTCGGGAGCCGCCGAGCCCTCCCCACGCCGAGTAACTCGACGATCTATTGTCGGAGGGATGCTACTTCCCCCTCTAGTCAACTGTTAACACGGTGAAGGAGCTCGACCTCCCTCATAGAACGTCCAGATATTGTTCGGCCACTCTTTGGAGCTGCTCGCGATCCGTAAACATTGACGCCAGAACCTCTCCGTCAACGGTCACTGTAACACGACTCCCCTGGGACCCCCCACGGCCGTTAGCGTCACCACTTGGCGCCTCAGTTGATTGCCTTTCACCGCCAGAAGCCATCTCAAAACCCAAAACCTCTTGGGAGTTTAGCTAAAAAGATGACTAACCAAGGCATCCCCCTCATCCGTATTTAAACCGTTCCTGATGGGTATCTCGATCGTTCGAGCCATTAATTTCAACCTGTGGAAACTCGCCACGCGTCGCCACCTCAGTGGGTGCTCGCATGAAGTGAGGAGTTGTGCCCCCTCACCAAGGAAGATCGATAAACATCGATGAGGCGCTCAGGGAACTCCCCCTTTTCTTGGGACCAAGCTCCCTCCGATCTGTCGGACCCTTTCAAAGTAAATGATCTCGAGAGTCTACCAGACCCCCCTTAATTGAATGTCCTCGTAAGTCTGCCAAACTCCCCCGAATCAGGTATCCTCGAAAAAACATGGAGAAGAGGAAAAAATGCAACAGTGACCAACACTGGAGCAACATGGCTCGCCCTCTTCGAAAATAACCGATTCACAGACTTCGGGCACCCCATACATTGCTCGGGTAACCCCCATCCTCTTTGGCCGTCCGTATCTGAATCTACAATTGTAGTAAGGGCCAAGTAAACTATCAAAAAATCCTTGGCAACACCAAGTGATCTCCGTACCTTGGCAGGGCCAAGTAAAACACCGAAAACCCTTGGCAAAAACCGAGTGATATTCTTAAACCTCGGCAACAACCGAGCGATATTCTTAAACCTCGGCAACAACCGAGTGATATTCTGAAGCCTCGACTACAACCGAGTGATGTATTATCTGAAACCTCGATCAAGTCAAATGACGTACTCATAAAACGTTATCTGAAGCTCCGGCCTAGATGAGTAATATCTCAAACACTCTGACGCAACTAAGACATCCTATTATACTTCG
This sequence comes from Calamus simplicifolius, assembly GCA_900491605.1. Classification (NCBI taxonomy): domain Eukaryota; kingdom Viridiplantae; phylum Streptophyta; class Magnoliopsida; order Arecales; family Arecaceae; genus Calamus; species Calamus simplicifolius. The sequence goes on from UESW01005111.1 coordinate 143,870, forward strand.
GCAGAAGCAAGCAACCTTCTTCTGCTCAACAGTTAAAACACGCGAGCTATCTCTTTCCGAAGAAATACCTGCTTCGTTCTATAAATGAGATCATGCTCACCACATGGGTTCACAGGACCGCCCAGGTCTACCTTTGACCCAAGCAAGGATAAACACTTTTCTCCACTGAGGACCGAATATCGGTCTTAGCAAAAACAAGGTAGCAAGAATGCTGCCGAAATATGCTATGACACAAAAAGCATGATATGGGTGTAGCAACTCTCAAACATAATCACATTGAAAAGAAGCAGATGCTAAAAGAAGAAAGAATAAAACTTTCTTTATTTCTTCATCAATGAAAAAGAGTTACAACCTCCTAAGAGGCATTACAAGTGCATCATAGCACAAGAAATAAAAATGAGTAAATGGCTTGGCCGAACTGCTTCAGTCAGCTTCGGTTAATAATGATGTTTTGGCATCTGACCTGAGAAATCAGACACCCAGTCAGCTCGCCTTGAACCACCGGTTAGGGCCGAGCCGGCCTCCATGGGTCCTCTGGATGAGCAAAGAGATCCAAGAATAGAAGGAAGACCCATGGATGCTGATGCTGAGGATGTGTCTCCCCCAAGTGGGTCGGGCTGCTGGACACTGCCTGACTATGAAAGATAGGGGACAAGCAGACCAACACTGCTCTCAACTCCCTCTTCATAGGCAAAAGATCCCCCAGCCGGACGAGCTGAGGGATCTAGCCCGACGAAGAAGGAAAAGTCCGTCCTTACCATGGGGATATGCAAGCTTAGCATCTCCGACGGTCCCCCATGGCAAGTGGCAAAGGACACACAGGGAGCGTATACGTGCACTCCCCATATGATCTCTGCGAACCTTCCGTGCGCTCTCAATATGATCTCTGAAACTCCTCTCCTGAGGACGAGCTCCTCTTCAGCGGCTTCTCCATCACTCCAGCTATCCGAGGAAAGTCGACTTACAAAAGGAGAACTCAGTCTCCCCACTCTCAACCTCAGACACACAAAGGACATCATGAGAACTTCCATAGGAGAACAAAGTCCTAAGAGATAGCCTAGCACGGCTTGTTCTCCCCAATTTATAGGCAAATAAGCCCCCAAAATTTGAAACAGCATTGCCACATGGAAGGACAGAAGAAAGGAATCACTTTCCAAAGCGTGCCAAACGCATTTCCAAAGCCATGACGAAAGGCAAAGGATCTTCCTCTGATCTCAAATCAAAAACCCTTAAATGGATGAGATCAGCTGCAGGTCTTCGAGATACGGGCAGGCCTGAAAAATCCCCTTCGAAAATGATGCCTCCAATGGCGATCGACTGGCTGTCACATACGCTAAAAGGACCCACATTGAAAAAGGCCAACGAAGTAAATGCCCCTGACAAGGGCAAAATACTCTTCAACAAAGCCACTTCGTGTACCTGGGCTGAAAACATTTTTTCACTTTGGGCAAGCCGAACTATCTAACCTCGGCTCTAACCAGGATATTCCTGCGATTCTCGACCATCTCAAGATGAACTATCCAATACTTTGGCAGGACAAACTCCCTTACCCAATCCGAGTGGGACTAGAACTGTGTTCCTCGGTAGCACCGGACCCTTTCATGTCTCGACCGAGCCTGCCCATTCTTTACTTCGGACAAACCGGGTAATCCTTATATCTCGGCCTCGACCGAGATGCTTATTCAAGCCCGAATTCAACCGACCTAAGAGCGTGAATGAGTTATAATTTTGTTCGCAATCAGAAGAAAACTTGAGATAAAAACCAACCAGGAAGACAAACAAATAGAGGTAAAAAACCCGCTCATCAAAAATTTTGGTCAGGTCACAAGTCCAAAAGGCAAAAATACACAAACGACCCTCAAGGATCAAGGACTGGATCGGTCCCGGTAGAATCTTTATTAACATTCGGGGAGGCTTGGCTCATTTCGCCCACTTTAAAAGTCGTCGTTCCCTCTGCTGCAAGCTTGGAACGTCCTTCGGGAGTTGCAGCCTCACTAGAACCCAAAATAACGTCAAGATCAACATCTGAGATATCTTCGTACTCAGCTTCTTCAGCCCCTGGGGTGCAGGCCTCAAAGGGTTCAACGTCCAGAAAGGAGAGGTCCTATTCCGGATGCTCCCGAGATATTCTGGCTCGGACCTCCTCCGCGCCTAGCTGAAAAGCCTTGGCGTAGGTCGCATCCTGTTCGCCCCGAAATATGGCGAGATGCCTCTCAGCCTCAGCAACCTGACCCTGAAGCGAGGTGACTCGCTCTTCAGCCTCAGTGACCTATCCCTCGAGCTCTGAGCTCCTTCGATGACTCAACGCCAGTTCTCCCTACAGGCTTTCTAACTGACCTTGGCCGTCAAGCCTCGCCTTCTCCATCTGTCAGCAAGGGATTAGTCAATGCAATAGTGAGCTAACGAGGAAATTAAAAACGATGTCATGCCTCCTCCTCCTGCCGAGCTATCTCCTGGTTAATTCTTCTACCTCGCCAAAGGTCCTCAGCTTGTCAGCTTTAACCTGCTCTATCCTGTCCTTGTGGTCGTTAATCCTCAACTGCCTACTGTTAGCTTCTTCCCTGGACTGGGAGAGCTCATTGTCAAGCTTGGTCACTTTCTCCTAGTGCCACTTGATCCTATCGTCCCTGGCGATAACGCAGTGCTGCAGCTGCCGGATCTTCTCCTCTGACTCGCCAAGCATTCTGTTCAGGCATTCTTCTTCTCGGTAGCTTCTCTCCTCAGCCTGTCTTGACTTTCATCGAATTGCTTCTTAGCAGTTTCTATTTCTTCGGCACATCTGGATGTGACCTGCGATAACTCCAAACATACTTCATCGTACCTTGCCCGAAGCCCATGTAGCTCCTTAACTTCGAGCCTTAATCTGGATACGTTATCGAGGGCGGCCTGATGCAATCCCCTCGCCCTCGCCAAATTCTTGTTGGCGATGTCCAGAACTTGCTCAAATTTGTTAGACGCCTCTGCTCGCAATCAGAGCTCAGTACTGACTCTCTTGGCCTGGACGCTGGCCCTTGCCGCCAAGCTCAAACGCCAGCACAAGGCCCTAGTGATCAGAGCGCTCTGTGAAACAAAACCCAAATGAGAAAGCACAATCAAGTTCACCAGAAAATACCCAATACTCTGGAATAGCAACTCACGCAGGAGGTGTAGGACCTAGCTAGCTCCATAAGGGTGGAATTATTGATTTCAGGGAGAAGATGAATGTCCTTTGCTACGTTCCACTGACCGAATGCGGCGTCGATAAGGTCCAAGTCTACAAACTCGTTCATCGAGGGACCCGCGTTCGGATACAATGCCGACTTCATTAGAGCAGAGAACACCTCCTCGATAGCTGGGTTCAAACTACCAGGCTGTCCATCTGAAGGACCAGTCCGAGCAATCTCAGACTGAGAAGCCTTCAATCTCCTGGCCTCCTTCAGCAAAAGTCTGGCCTATGACTCCTCAGATACCTTGGCCAGCCCAGGCACCAATGTTCCTGAGGCTCCAATGGGAGAAGCTTCGGTTGGAAGGTTGTCATCCTGTCCTCTTTCTCCACCCAAAGGCCCTTCTTCAATCACCGGTGCCTGCTCCTCCCCCACGGGCTCCACCGAAGCCTCAACTTATTCACCAGCTCCTCTAGCCTCCTCAGGAGGAAGCTCTCTAGTAGGAAACTCCTCCCGAGCCTCCATTGCCATTGGCCCAATGTCACCGCCCTCTAATCCCTCCAAGGGAGGCCCCTCAATGATAGGCTCACCCTGAACTTCCGACGGAGCTTCGTCCGGGCTGTCCACTATCTCCACCACCAAAGGACAAAGGATCTCGGCAACCCTCTCTGAGTCCTCCTCTGCTCTCAGCTCCTCCGTCATGGCCATTACTTCTTCCCTCGATTGAGAGAACCCCTCTCTCATCGCCGGTGCTCCCACATTCTCTTCTCTATCCACTATCTTCGGCAAGCGCTCTTCAGAAAGATGAACCTTTTTTTCAGGCTTGCGTCTTTCCCCTCTGCTGGCCTCTCTCGGACGCTTTCCCAACTCTTTCTTTTTGCGGCCCTCCAGCGCATATTTCTTGGCTGCAAGCACAGTGGGCGAACAATCAGACCGAGATATACTCGCTCGAATGAAATCAATGGAGGGGAGAAGGAAAAAGACTTACCTTGTACATCGACGGGGCTAAGCCCGGCAGCGAAAAGGGCTTCCTCCGATAGTAAGACATTGGCCGAGAACACTCAACCGTCAAGAAGGACACCTAGGTCCTCCTTCTCCTATTCGGACAAGGATGGATGCGCTTTCATATCCCTAATAGGGTTTCCCCATCCTTGCAGGAAGCCGGAACTGATGTTCCCTTCGGCGATAAAGAATCGAACCTTCCAATCTTTTATGGACGACGGTTTATCCATGATCATCCTAAATGACCTCCGAGGTCCGATATAGGACCACTCCGAGCTCCTCTCGGACATCAGATGGTAACAAACATAGAACAGGACAGGGTTGTTGTTACCTGAACTTGGTTGCACATCGAGATAAACCCGATGATACTCTGCCAGCTGTTGGGAGCCACCATTGTTGGGCAGATGTTGTAGAACCTCATGATCTCTTTCGCTAAGAGATGAAGGGGAAAGTGGCTATCTTTGTGAAGAAAGATCCTGCCCTCCAGCTCTTGCGAGACCCTATGCTCGGGCTCCGGCAGTAGCAAAACGACATCCCAGGGAATGCCATACCTCTGACGTATTTTCCCTAGATCCTTGGCAACAATCTCTGAGACCATGTTGCTGGGACTCACCATGCTGTTGGTTGAAAGAAGCACCGAGCAACGTTGCAAGGGAAGTAGGGGAACAATATTCTCCAAGAAGGAACGAAAAGGCACTGCGAATAGGAATGGCGCTGTTTTGACTTTGCTTTTCCCCGAAGGAAACCATCTCAAAGAGAAGATAAGGCATCTTGATCGAGACGCCTGGAACCACCGTTGTAGGCGCCGTGAAAACCAGGATTTGCTACGTGACACTTCCCCAACCGTTGCCCCTAGGAAACAATAGTTTCGTTCCGTAAAGGCAAGGCGGCCGCGCAACATTAATTAGGGCATCATTACGCAGGCTGTCAAATCCAAACCCATTCAGATCATGCCACCCAGAGTTATACTCCCTACGCCCGAACCTACGCTTCGAACTAGGGAGTGGGGGGCATGTGTTAAGGGGTAAAATCACCATTGCATTAATAATTGTGCAAGGGGTTAGGATCAACCCTAACTCCCACTTGCTGAGCAATACCCGCTAGAGATGAATCAGCCTCAGTGGATCAGGGTGCCTTAGCCCCTCAACGAGCCAAGGATTCTTAAGGCGCGGATCCCATCTCGGTCTCAGCCAAGCTATAACGTCTCTCTCGGCCTCAGCCGAGCTATAACATCTCTCTCGGCCTTAGCCGAGCTATCCCTATCTCTCGGCCTCAGCCGAGCTATTTCCATCTCTCGACCTCAGCCGAGCTATTCCCATCTCTCGACCGTAGCCGAGCTATCCCTGTCTCTCGGCCTCACCAAGCTATCCCTATCTCTTGGCCACAGTCGAGCTATTCTTATCCATTATGCCCCGCCAGCTGAACTATCCTTATGCCCCGGCCAGACTCGGGCACTCAAGCACCTCTGTGGAATCCGGCGTGGGAGAGTCCAAACAAAAATCATACCCAAGAGTGGCCTAGAGCCCTAGAGCCTACACAGTCACCGAATCCCAAGACATCAACCAGCTCTCCCAGCTGTCGATCCTCTAACTAGCAAGATATGAATCTTACTGACCTCATAACAAACTGGATTCGAATCCTAACGGCTTTTGGACCCACGATGCCCCAAGGAATCAGGTGGTCCTCTATAAATAGAGCCTTCTTCCAGCTTCTCAGGTATGCGCACTTGTTTACTGCCTCACTCTTCACCTACCTCTGCTCACCGCATTCCGCCATTAACGCTCTGCTCAGAGCTCTCGAAAGGTCACCCCTGGAGAAACTCTTCAGCGAGAGCCTTCTCCTCTCGTTTGTTGATTGCCGATTCCCGCTGACTTGAGCATCGGAGGGTCTTCCACGGAGGGCCACCCCCAACACCTCTCTCGTGAGGAATTTTTTGCATGTCCGCCCAGAAGGGAGCCCATTCTGAAGCCCGATCGCGTCCGAGTCGGAGGACAGATTTCAGCAGCAACAGTTGGTAACACGAAGTCTGATATATAATATTGATTTTTCCTACTGACTTAATTTTCAAGCTAATCAGAAATAAACAAAAACTACAGGAGAAAAACATAAAGAATTTAAGGTGGTTTGAACGGTCGATTTGCATCCATTTTGGTACAGATAAGAATGATTCTGAAGATTCACAACACTCAAGAAAAATCAAAACTCTAGACTCTCATAATCCTCTCCTTGATATCTCAATAATACTCAAAGTTATTCTCAAAATTAGAATTTTATATATATATATATATATATATATATATATATATATATATATATATATATATATATATATATATATATATATATATATATGTTTATATAGAGAAATATATAGTGTTTTCATGGATTAGAATTCATATTCTTCTTATATATTATGCAAAGTGTCCAATATAGATAATGAAGCATACTCTCTATCCATATCAAATCATGTCCATACAGCTAGATATCTATTCCATGCTAACTTAACCTTTCAAGCATAAGGAGAAAGTTTTTAAGTTGTTGGACTATAACAGAGATAACCAGGATTCCACCACCATCATTGTGGTAAGGTTCCTCTTATATATTGTCCCAGATGATCCTTGGATAAAGGATGCCTCAAATATTGGAACGCCAAGTCTGGACTAGCTTTATTAGCTATATATCACCTTTCAATTATTGGTTAAGAAAAGTCAATAACCTCACATAAAAAGCCATCCAAAAGATTCCATCTTTCCAACATATAATCGTCATGGTGATCAGACTAAACAGACACATGTTTGACCCGATTCTAATCTAGAATTAATCTCATATTTTGGAACATTTTTTTGTTTGTCCACCTTTTTTCTAAGTTTTGTTATCGGCTAAGGGAGCACAGTGCCTCCAATTATCCAAGACTTCATTGAAAATAAGCTAAAAGCTAAATGCCTATAATCTTCTTAATGAACAATTAATACTGGACTAAACACCCCTATGCCGAACCTCTTCGAGGTTATTGTAGCCGTAGCATCCGGCACCGTTGCATGGCTTCCTCACAGGAATACGTAGTAGCTGGACGGTCCCCCACGAGCGGAAATAAAAAAAGGTGCCAAAGCGTCAGTATTTTGGTTGGATCCAAGCTACAAATAACATTATTCCCAAACTTGACCAAGTGCTGGTCCAATATGTCAATATTATTTACAAGTAAAATTTGTACCGAGGTCATTTGTTGGAATTCAACCAAGCATAATTAACTGCTAGCCTACTTCCTTGGACACAAATAGAACAATTTCATCCAAACCCAGCCAATGCACTAACTCAACTTACGTGTCATAGCTCAGCTCTAACCAATGTAATATTAACCTTTTATAAATAAGAAGGAAGAAAGCACAAAATTTCACATCAAACACTAAGAACTAGGAAGAAAGCACAAAATTTCAACATTAAATACTAAGAACTATGTCAAAGAGAAACAATTTAGGTGAACCCTAAAGATTATTTAGTCTACTATTTAGTCTTATTAAGCCTTCAAACCCAAAGGATTCTAAATCTTGGCTCTAATACCATAATTGTCACAACCGGCCCTATGCGATTGGGATGAACACAGGACATGGCCGCATCACTCTTAGGTGCAATCCAAGAAATTATGCAAAGTCTTTTTAACAAAGTCTTATTGTTATTATGATCATTTATCAAATTTTCATGTCCAAAGATAAATTAAAAGCTAACATATGTCCATAATAAATTCAAAGTTAAATTTATTTGTTACAGAAGACCATTGGTATTGAAGGACCTAATATCCTTATTTTCTCCCCATATTGTCCATAATCACTTAAGCATCTTGGGATTCTAAAAAAAAATTGAAAAGAAAAATAATGAGCCTAAGCTTAGTAAGAGAACCCCTACCCATATACAATAAGATCAATTATCACAACATAGCAGGGATAATCATCATGAACAATAAATACAAACATGCCTTATTGATGCATTATTCATAACTAAACAGATTCAAATCAACAATAGGCAATATCATCAGCTATGTAATTACTACAAGTAACATTTATATATATATATAATTCATAATAAGCACATCATCACGGTTACTAACACAACATCCTATTCTATTAATTCAATAACGATTTTATATTTTATATTTTTGGATACTGGACTAATCATATGCCATACATCAGATCATGATGGGAGATCAAGCATATTCGTGGGACAGACCTAGCATATTCGTGGGACAGACCTATCCATGGGATAGCCAAAATAAGCATATCCTAAAGCAACTAGAATAATTAGGTTTGCTCTTGAGATAGCTAGAACAATCAAACCTGCCTTTCATTCGGCCGAAAAAGAACACCAAGCTAGAACAACTAGGTCTGTTCTTGAAATAGTTAGAATATACAGTTAATCATATACAGTTAGTCTAGTAATTCTTTTTTCCAATTATATTTGATTAGAACTGTAATAATCTGCAACATGTAATTCACATCATAAATTAAGTATGCCGTGGGTATATGCCTATACTTAATTATGTTTCATGTTTCCATCATAAAGAATTTTATTCACTTTGCATAAATTAAACTTATCAATCATGATGATGGTATGTAAATAGAAAATAATTTATATATGCATTAGGTATAAAGAGAATCTTCCTTGTGTCTACGATAAACCTAAGGTCACTTTCCTGACTTGATAGCTGTCTTTCTACACTAGAAATCAATCTTCAACCAAGTCTCCAAGAGTTTTGACTCAATTCCCTCTTCTTAGTTTCATATGTTACGACTTTGGGCTTGAATTTGCCTTCAAATTGGACACTGCACAAGTACCCAAATAATATTCCAGAACATGGTTCTAAGCTTAGAGCTTTTTAGTCAATCTACAAGAAAATGCTTTATATATATATATGAATACCGACAGCTTCAGGTCTCTAAGAGGACGGGAGCTAGGTTGGTAAGCAGTTCACTTTGGACTAGATTAGGGCATGATATTTGAAAGTATGGATCTAGGTTGGTGTTAAGCGGGATAGTATATGAAAGATTACTCGGTAGTGTTTGGATGCCATTCCTCTTTGGAATAGGCTCTTATTCTATGCTATTCCCCCAAACAGGCATAAAAATGGTGATGGCCCTCCTAGGAATTGGTATTTCGATCAAACATTCTTATTCTAGAATTCATATTCCATGCTTTCCCATGGCATAGCCCTATTTACATTTACCTATTCCAAGGGCAGTGGTTGAAAAAAAATTTAACTATTACCCTCTCTATCGAAAAAATTCATGATATTAAATAAAAGAGGAAAAGATGTAGCTTTGGCTAACCGTTACTAATATATGTATATAACAATGTCCATCGCAAAAAGGTAATGGTATAATCCATTTTTCTTTTGCTAACCATTACTAATATATGTGCATAATATGTAAAATTTTAATAGATCATAACAATAAATTAATTAATAAAAAAATATTTTAAGTAATTATATTAATAAATAAATTGATAATTCATTTTTCTTATTATTTGTCAAAGGTATTTTTGGGATTTCTAAAAAAGATCTTTATCTATTTAAATGGAATGCAAGCTTATTTCATGTCATCCAAACACCATTTAGAATAACACTGTATTAATTGCATTGAAATAAGGTGGAATACAAGATTTCAAACCAAACAGAAATATGTAATAACAAAAGAAATAAACTATTCTAGAAAATTCGTATTCCTATTCTTATAATAACTTTTTGACATCCAAACACTATCTCAAGAAAGGCGGATAGCTTATCAATTGCTCTGATTCCAGCAATGCCTATAACCAGTAGCCCATATGTGGAAGAAAAGAGGTTGGTGTTGCCCGATAATCTTGACAATGTCAATGATCCGACGAAGGCTCCCGAAGATGAAATCAGAAGAGAGAAACTTGGTGCTTGGATTGCAAAGGAAGAATTTGAGATTTGAAAACCTGAGACCCTACCGTTTCCACCTTCCACGCTCTTGGGATTGATCGATCTGTGGAGCTTCCAATTGTTATGGGAGGAAGGAGACGAAGACGGAGGGTTTCATCTTATTTCTAGAACTCATAAATGTTAGGAAGGGCTTCCTTTCTAGAAAGGGATCGCAATAGCTCTGGACCGGAACAAGGTGCCTTTATTGTTAGGCCTGGTGTGTGCTATCAAGGCCCAGAAGGGCTAACTTATATTGGGCTGGGTTTGAGTCCAAGGGTTGAGATTAAATCAAATCACGGGTGTACACGGGCTTGGGGATTAGTTTAATCTCATTGGGTTGGTCCATGGGAATTTTGTTGAGTCTGGGCCTGGCCTACTTCGTGGATGTATTTAAACTCTAGTCGCTAGGGTTTGAAGGAATAGCATCTTCCTTCTTCGAGGTGTGTGGACGAAACCGTCTCCACGGTCGTGCGTCGTGCAAGAGGAGGATGCCCAATTAATTCCGAATCTTTAGGAATAAAAAGGGCTGTGGAGTTTTGAACCAAGATCAAGAAGTTCAAGAGCCAAGGCTTTACCGCTACACCAATCTTGAATCTTGGATCAAGAGACTATATACCTAATTGTTGACAACGGAGGGTGAAAGCCCAAGGGTACTTCTTCAGCGAGGTTGTTCCCACTGTTGTTCATCAGGGACTAAACCCCAACAAGTGGTATCAGAGCCTGGTTCTGAATTAGAAACAAGAAGTAGTTGTTTGGAGATCTTATAGCCTGGTTCAGGAACGAGCCTAGTTGGTTTAGAAACAACAAGAAGTTGTTTGGAGATCTTAAATGACTGAATTTGGAGATCTTCAAAAGGTTGAAACAATTTCAATAAGGTACATCAAGGTACTTCTTAATTTCTAAAATTTATTTTTGTGCTATTTTTATTTTGGTTGAGATCTCGCCATGGGTAGTAGCATAAAAATAGATTTTGAAAAGTTTGATGGGAAGGAAAGTTTCTCCATGTGGAAAGTCCGGGTAGAGGATCTTCTTGTGCAACAGGGTTTAGATCTGGCTTTAGAGGAAAGGCCAGATGGAATGATAGATAAGCAGTGGATTTGCTGGAAAAGAAGGCATGTTCAATGATCAGGGGATGTCTAGCAGATTCAGTCCTTTATTCAGTGCTGGAGGAGAAGATGATCGCTGTCGTTGGTGGTCAAAAATAAAACCTATTCACTACTATAGCTAGTGGTGAATCGGGATCGTATCCTCACGAAAGAGAAAAAGAAAATTTATCTATAGAGGATTATATTAAGAATAATGGTTATTAAAAGATAACAACTAATTAATTAACAAAATTCAAATAGCAGGAGAAGCAACCCAGGAATCCGAATCCACCATGCAAACAAGTTTTATCTTCTTTTTTTAATGTTGCAATAGTAATAATTTTTATAAATTTAAAATTAGAATAATTTATCTCTTGTTAGACACGGACCGTATCAGGAGATCATGGCATGCCGCTTAGAGTATAAACTATCTAATAATTGCAAGGTTAAGGGTCTAATCTATCATACTACGATCTGTCTCTCTTAGGCATGTACCATATCCTGAGATCACGGTACGTCGATAGAGGGTACAGGCCGTGTATGCCATATCAAAACCTCAATCAGAAAAATAACTCAAAGATATAATAAAGAAGAGCATAATTTTTATTGCATAGAATTTAAGAACAAAAAGAAAGATAAAACCTGATTACATGCTTCATCATCATCCCAAGTTGAAGGAATCTATCCCAAGTTGAAGGAATCTAGCCACGTATTGCTACTGCCAGCATTCCCTCCATAATTTTTCTCTCCCAGGCCTAAATACAATAATCTAAAAGAAGAATAAAAAGAGCTTTGTAGAAACTCCTCTTCCCAACTACTGCCTGAGGTCCTCCTTTTATAGAGCTCATCTAGGGTTTCCTCTTGCCTTAGTTTGCACATGGAATCATGCAAAATCATCTCTTTCTTCCTTTTGGGCAAACTGAATCCTGATTTGAGTGTCTCTGCATCATTGGACTCCAAAAATCAAGCTCTTTCCATCTATAGGCTCCTTTCCTGCAAACATCCATAAAAAGTATCAATTCTTAATAAATTCAAAGTAATTAATATTTATTTTAATAGTTAAATTGGGATAATAATAGACTTATCACACCCCCAACTTAATCATTGCTAGTCCTTTAGCAATGTTATTAAAATAAAACCATGCATCACTAAAATTCTCTTTTGCAAAATTAAATCTAGGCTTAAGGTTGAAAGAAAATAGCTAGTATCACAAACTAAGTATTGAATTTTTGAAGTAATTTTGCTGTCAGAACTATCAGAAACTTTCTTAGAGTTCATCTATAGATCTACAGCACCTATGTTTGTGATGGCTAACTTAGCATTTCGGTACTAGCTTGTAAGAAACAATGGTATCTTCGCTTATCACTTACTTTGAGCAACTTTTATACACCCTCAAATTAAGCACATGACCTAAGGTAGCTTTCACACTACATGATATATATTTTTATTTATTTATTTTTATTATTTTTATTTTTTAGAGATATCTTTACATTGCCCATTTTTTGACGCGAACAACAATGCATACTTAGGCAAGTTACTCAATGGGAAACAAATGTTTAGACTTATTATATATATATATATATATATATATATATATATATATATATATATATATATATAGGCAAGTAGCTCTTTCCTTAAATTCAAGTTTCTCTCATTGGGGTGTATATCAATTACCAATTTTAGTAATAATTGAATCTCCAATTGACCTTACAACTAATACCTAATTTACCTCGTCAGTGTGCATGTGCAATAGAAGTGCTAATAGCCTTTAGATGACCTAAGTAGGTTACTAAAAGTTTGACCACCTAGTCTAATTAGCCAATACTTTCTAACTCTATTACCTTTTTCTAGTCAATTTTGCTCAAGAATTTCTTTCATAGCAAAAAATTTTGAAATTTTTAAAAAATGCTAAGGTGTTTCAAAATATTTTTCAAAAAGGTTTCTTTTACCCCCAACTTAATTCTCATTGTCCTCAATGAAGTGAGGAAGAATAAAATAAGGAGAAATACCACCTGGATGAGATATGCCTTGTGTAATGTCAGGAGTGACCGTGCGGAGTAGTCTCTTATTCCTAAAAATAAGAATCATGAAATAAAGGTTAGAACATAAAAATTTTGGGTTGCCTTCCAAAAAGTGCTAAGTTTAACGTCTTCAGCCAGACGTCATGACTCGCTTTGATTACCATTATCAAGGAGTTTGATGATCTCTTCCCTTACTACTTCCTTCATGGTTGGTTTAAGTTTTCTTTGGAGGCTCTTATAGGCTTGGTTTTCTCCCTTGAGTGAATCCTATGTTGAATGATCGAGGGGCTAATCCCTTTTATGTTAGCCATGGTCCATCCTAACGCTTCTTTATTCTTATTCAATAGTTTTCCTTCTTGTGAGGAGTCTAGATCGGTTGAAATAATCACAGGTAGGGTTTCTGATGGACCTAGATATGCATAGTTGAGATGCTTGGGAAGTGGTTTCAGTTCAAATTTGGGTGCTTCCTTTATTGATTTTTTGGGTAATGGTTCAGGTACTTTCTTTAGTGGTTCAGTTGGAAGTTTCCATCTTGATTTTTCATCAATTATAGCAACCTCATTAATTTGCTCCCCATCTTGGTTTATGCAGGTTTCTAGGTCAAGCTTTTCATCACTAAGGTCAATTGGATCATAAACAATCCTGAACATAATTTGAGTCGCTCGTTTGATGTGTATTGGTAAGATTAAAAAATTAAGATCAATTGACATATTCCCAAATGAGAGTTTCATTAATCCATTTCAATAATTAATTAGGGCATTAGATATGGCCAAAAATGGTCTACCTAAAATCATTGGAATGTGGCTTTTTGGGTTTGTCACTGGTTCAGTTTCTAAAATCACAAAGTCCAATGGTTAGATAAAGTTACCAACTTTGATCAATACATCATCTACTATTCCCTTAGGTACTTTCAAAGAGTGATCAGCTAGTTGTAGGATCATTTTCATAGGCTTTAGTTCTCTTAACCCTAGTTGCTCATATACAGAGTATGGAAATATTATAACACTTGCTCCTAAATCTAATCGAGCCCTATTTATGAGGGTGTTCCCCATAATGCATGAAATAGTGGGTGATCCTGGATCTTTGTACTTTGCTGGCATATGGTTTGATAGGTAAGAGCTCACACTGGCTGCTAGAAAGGCTCTCTTGGGCACATTGATGGTCTTCTTTTGGTACATAGATCCTTAAGGAATTTGGCATAGGCTGGGACTTGTTGGATCATGTTCAGTAAGGGGATGTTCACTTTAACTTGCTTAAAGACCTTCAAAATCTTATCAAATTGGGCTGAATTTTGATTGGACTTAAGTCTATTTGGGAATGGTGCTACAACCCTAATTTTTTGTTTATCTTCTTCTGACATGGGCTCAATTGGTGGGTTGCCATTACATTAGACTTTGATGCCTCAGGTGTTTCGGGCTGACCCAGTTCAATAAGTTGTTCAAGTGGTGGGACTTCTAATTCTTCTTCTTCATGTGTATCTATCTGATTATCTATTTGTTTTTCAGATCTTAATGTATGAATAACACTTAGTTGGTTAATCTGGGCTTCTTGTTTTTATCCTTGGATGTTTAGGTCCCTAGGATTAGCTTCGAGCTGACTCGGTAGCTTACCTCATTCTCTTTTACTAAATGTTGTGGCTAGTTGACCTATCTGGGTTTCTAGTTGTGCAATGGATTGTGTGTATGAGTGAAGAAGATGAGTATTCATTTCTAGCCCTTTCAATGCTTGTAACACCTTCTCTTCAAAAGTAGGATCATAATTATTTGGTGAATATTGAGGAGCACTTGGATATTGGGAATACGACATGCTTCTAAATTGGGTCTCTGATGGTTAGGCCTAATTGATGTTGGACTGATGATAGGTTGGGGTTTCCATGAAAAATTTGGGTAATTTTGCTAGGTAGGATTGTAAGTATTTGAATATGGATCATTTTCTGATCTAGGAGCCATTCGGGTTTGGGCTTGGTAGGCTTGCTCTTGAATAAGCTCAGAAAATTGGTATGCGGCTAGACATTCACCTATAGAATGGGTCAGACTCAAACATATTATACAAACCTCATGTAATTGAGTAGATGGGAAAGAGGTGTTTCCAACTTGTAGAATTCGATCAAGTTTTTGGAATAGTTCATCAATTTTGATAGAAATGTCTATAGACTGACATATGTTGTATATGCCCCCTCTTAGGTTCTGTGGGAGGATCTCTACAGGTAATAGACATGTGGTACCATGAATTTTCACTTAGAGTTTAAAAAAGCTACCATGCCTCATGTTTATTTTTTAGCATAAATGTTCCTTCACATGAGGCATCCACCATTTGTCGATGCCTTTCTGACAATCCATCATAAAAGTATTGAACTAACTGCCATTTAGGTATTGCATGGTATGGACATTTTCTAGTTAATTCTTTTAATCTCTCCCATGTTTCATGAAACATTTCTCCCTCTAACTGAGAAAAATTGGTTATGGCTTTTTAATTTGATTCGTTTTTCCCATAGGAAAATATTTCTTAAGAAATTCCCTCTGAAGTTGGTCCCAAGTTGAAATTATAATGTCTAGTGAATTTAACCAATACTTGGCTCTATCATTTAGGGAGAAAGGGAATAACTTAAGCCTAAGTGCCTCATCGGAGAAATTTTGAATCTTGATAGTTGAGCAAATTTCTAAGAATTCATCTAAGTGTTTATAGGGATCTTATTTGTAAATCCATGAAAAGCTGGTAACATTTGGATTACACTAGACTTAATTTCATATTGAAGCCTCTACTGGGGGTACTTGTATGCATGGTGAATATGTATATTGTGAAGGGGTGAAGTACTCCTTCAATTGACGTGGTGGATTATTTTTCTTGATTAAGATCCATAATGCGTGCTCTGTTTGCTCTATAAGTTCTCTCTATTTCAGGGTTTAAGGGTATGATATTGGATTGTAACGATCGGTAACAAAGCATATACCCTACCAATACACTCTAAAGCAAACAGTAATTTAGTTGTTTTTTTTAACTAATATAATAGAAGAGAAAGAAAAAGATTCTAAAGAAAATATCCTAAAAGATTCCTAGAACTAAGAGCAATGAAGAATAATTTAGTTATGGTTTAATTAGCAATTAGGTTAACAAAGATTAGACTCTCTACCCTAGGTTTAACCTAGATCTAGACAGCTCCTAACTTCCAAGACTGTCTTGGAGCCTTCCAAGTCAAAAATTAGCTGATCAACTAGCCAGTTAAGGATAAGGTCAGTGGGAGTCCCCCTGTTGCTTACTCGGTAAGCGAAGGAACCAATTAAGTAACCACTTTCCTTTCTTTTTCTGGACACCAGTTAAGCAGTCAATCTCGACCCAGTCCAACTCTTTTGGGTGCCTTGTCCTATTGAGCTCGAGTTCCTTAGGGGCTGATGTCTAGTTAATTTTAGAGTTAAAGGTTTGGGTTAATGCAAAATGAAGGATGTGGTATGTGGGCCAAGAAAGGGTGATGAAATCCCCACCTTATCTTGATTAGGGATTTGTGCCCTTAAAGTTAATTATGAAAATGCTATGCAACAAGCAGATGTCCACCTCTTGAAATTATCAAACAAAATTAATCTAATTATTTTTTTTATATTTTTGTGATTAAGTTTCTAATTTTCTAATAAATTATGATATGTCATTGAAAAAATTTTGAGTTTCATAGAAAATAAATTTACCTAAGTCATTCTAAGCATAGAAATAAATTTTTTTTATTTTTTTATATTTTATTTTTATTTATGTATTATTATTATTATTATATTTTGTTTTCTTAAATTAGTTATGTTTTATGGAAAGTGTCATAGGGTTTTATTTTAGGTTCTTTAAGGTAAGTTAATTAAAAGGAAAA
>UESW01005111.1:163499-220030 GCA_900491605.1 Calamus simplicifolius
GCAGCGTTCCTAAACCCCCGAGGTGGTTCAAAAGGACTCGCCAGCATCACGACCCAAGGGACACCACTCGGCCCCGGCACAACGTTACCCCCGAGCGTTCAAGTCCCTAGAGGCTCTGTAACCGGTCGAGTCGCCCCTCGTAGCGGTTCCTAAACCCCCGAGTGGTTCAAAAGGACCTTGCCGGCATTGCGGCCCATGAGACACCACTCGGTCCCGGCACGGTGGTGCCCCCGAGTCGTTCAAGTCCCTAGAGGCTCCGTAACCGGTCGAGTCGCCCCTCGCAGTGATTCCTAAACCCCCGAGGTGGTTCAAAAGGACCTCGCCGGCATCGCGGCCCATGGGACACCACTCGCCCCGACACGACGGTGCCCCCGAGTTGTTCATGTCCCTAGAGGCTACGTAATCGATCGAGTCGCCCCTCGCAGC
Source organism: Calamus simplicifolius (assembly GCA_900491605.1). Classification (NCBI taxonomy): domain Eukaryota; kingdom Viridiplantae; phylum Streptophyta; class Magnoliopsida; order Arecales; family Arecaceae; genus Calamus; species Calamus simplicifolius. The sequence goes on from UESW01005111.1 coordinate 163,926, forward strand.
GGTTCCTAAACCCCTGAGGTGGTTCAAAATGACCTCGCCGGCATCGCGGCCCATGGGACACCACTCGGCCCCGGCACGGCGGTGCCCCTGAGTCGTTCAAGTCCCTAGAGGCTCCATAACCGATCGAGTCGCCCTCGCAGCGATTCCTAAACCCCCGAGGTGGTTCAAAATGACCTCGCCGGCATCGCAGCCGATGGGACACCACTCAGCCCCGGCACGGCGGTGCCCCCGAGTCGTTCAAGTCCCTAGAGGCTCCGTAACTGGTCGAGTTGCCCCTCGTAGCGGTTCCTAAACCCCTAAGGTGGTTCAAAAGGACTTCGCCAACATCGCGACCCATGGGACACCACTCAGTCCCGGCACGGCAGTGCCCCCATGTCATTCAAGTCCCTAGAGGCTCCGTAACCGATCGAGTCGCCCCTCGCAGTGGTTTCTAAACCCCAAGGTGGTTCAAAAGGACATCGCCGGCATCGTGGCCCATGTGACTCCACTCAGCCCCAGCACGATGGTGCCCCCAAGTCGTTCAAGTCCCTAGAGGCTCTGTAATCGGTCGAGTCGCCCCTCGCAGCGGTTCCTAAACCTCCGAGGTGGTTCAAAAGGATCTCGCCGGCATTGCGGCCCATGGGACACCACTCGGCCCGGCACGGCGGTGCCCCTGAGTCGTTCAAGTCTCTAAAGGCTCTATAACCGGTCGAGTCGCCCCTCGCAGCGGTTCCTAAACCCCCAAGGTGGTTCAAAAGATCTCGCCGGCATCGCGGCCCATGAAACACCACTCGGCCCCGGCATGGCGGTGCCAACGAGTCGTTCAAGTCCCTAGAGGCTCCGTAACCGGTCGAGTCACCCCTCGCAGCGGTTCCTAAACCCCCGAGGTGGTTCAAATGGACCTCACCGGCATCGTGGCCCATGGGACACCACTCAGCCCTGGCACGACGGTGCCTCCAAGTCGTTTAAGTCCCTAGAGGCTTCGTAACCGGTCGAGTCGTCTCTCACAGCGGTTTCTAAACCCTTGAGGTGGTTCAAAAGGAACCTGATGACTCTCAACTCTCAGGTCACCCTTCGAGGTTCAAAAGGAACCTAATGATTCTCAGCTCTCAGGTCACCCTCTAGGGTCTAAGAGGCTACTGATGACCATAATTTTGCCCCAGCGGCTCTAAGTCTACCTCAGCGGCTAAGGGCCAATTGATTGATGGGCACCCACTTCTGCCCCGGCGCCAGCCTTGGGCTTTCACCCCGGCCTCTTCGGGTCGACCTCGCCCCGGCCCTTCCTCTTGGACTTGGCCTTGGCACGCGAGTTCCCAAGATGGGTCAAGGCAGAGCTTGTTGGTGCCATGACTAAAAGAACGTTGCTCAGTTCTGCGCCATCCCCAATGGACTTCGCCCGCCAGAGTAGCCTTCGGAGTCAGCATCCAAAGATGCCTCCTTGAATCTTACAGCCCAGTGCCTGTTCAAGTTGTTCTGCTGAGTTCATATGCAAATTCCTATAATACTCTAAAAAATCGTTCAGAATCACCCGAGTTCTCCCTCACGGCCAGTGGTTGATTGATTTACTTCGCTGGTCAGGGACCAGATGATTCAAAAGTTTAGTTGGTGGCCCGGACCTTTGCCGACTTGTTCAAGTTATTGTCGAGAAGGTAGACAAGGCGTGGAAGGCAGTCTAAAGAAAGATCCTTCTAACTGTAAGTTAGATTGCCTCGGTAAGGATTCTATGAATTCGTGGGAGAACCCTAAAGGCGTTCCTAAACAGTTGTAGCCAACGCCATGTTACCCCAGCTAATTATGAACTTATCTATCGGCGCGAGTTTCTACAAACCTATTTGGTTACCCTCATACCTAGGTCCAGGGACCCGCCGCGGTGCCTCCGACATACAAGATACCCACAAGAAAAGAAACAAGACATTTGCAGAATAACTCCTTTTTCATTAAGTACTTTAGAATGATTACAAAATTTGACCTGGGATCAGTTACAAAAGGAAATGGAAAAATACAAAGTGCAGAAAACAAAAATGCAAGGCTGTTTCAAGGCTCGTCCGACCCTGGCTCCTCTTCGTCCTCTTCCTCCTCCGCCGGTTCTTCGCCAAGATCCCTGGGCTGGATCTTTTTATGGTCGGAGCTGTTGATATTGAGGACCGCAGACACTTTCGCCTTGCAAAGTTTGAAGCCCTTCACATAGGCATTGAAACTGGCCTCGATGAACTCCTGCTCGAACTCTGCCGAGGCCTTAAAACCGGCAATGACATTGGTCACTTAGGCCTCGGCCTCCCGGACTCGTGCTTCGGCCCTGGCCTCAGCCTCCCTAGCACGCGCCTCGGCTTCCCAAGCCCTGCTTTCTGCCTCCTCGGTGTGGGCTCTAGCCTCATGAGCATGGGCCTCCACCCCGGCCCGCTCGTGCCCGGCATCGACAGTCGTTGCCTCTGCTACAACGGCCCTCTCCATTGCCGACCGAGTCTCGTCCGTCGCTGCGTCGACCCGGCCTTCCATATATTGGAGCTGGCGGAGTAGTTCCTCTATCCTGCCCCTAGCCGACTCTAGTCTGGATGAGACGAGGGCCAGTTGGGCCTCGACCATAGAAGCTCAGCCGCCTTCAGTTTTGGCCCGGTGCTCAGCTTCCTTTGCCCGGTCGCTCAAGTCCTCCTCTAGGGCCTTGGCCTCTTCCTGCAACCGAGCGAGCTTCTCGGACAGCGCCCATCTCTGCTCCTTATATTTATCGGCCCGCCCGAGGGTGCGTGCGAGCGCCTCCCCTGTATGGGTCACCGCCGCACGAAGGGCGAATGCCCCATTGACCAGCTGCACCAAAAGAATTTGTCAGCCACAGGTCGACCGAGGTATGTCAAAAAGGGGAACTATGTTCGAAATATTACCTGGAGTATATTCACCATCACCATATCTAGGACGCGGCATGGGAATGCCGCCCCATTTCTTTGTCGGTCGCCAACGTCCACGCCCTGGATAGGAGGACAGCGGCCCGTGCTTCGTCCTCCATGGTGGAAAGCCTGGGCGCCAGCTGCGCTGGCCCCCCCAGCGTCTCATCGATCGGTCATCGGGTTGGGTGGTGCGTGGACCACCGGGACGAGCTCCTCGGCTTAGTCCTATGCTCCGGTGCCTCCTCACCCCGGAATTAGAAGCTCTAACAGCAACTACCCCCTCTTCGGCTGTGGGGGGTGCCTTCTCCGTCTCCGGCTCGGCGGGAGCCGGAGGGCTTCTGGCAATTACAGCCTGCCCCGCCTCGGCTGAATCGGCGGCAGCATGGACTTCCTCCTCAGGATCCAGCACCACCACGATGGCCTCAGTGGTGGCTGGGATCTCTCCCTCTTCCGTCTCAACCCTGACTGGCATAGGGACCGCTCCTTCAGCCAGTGCCTCCCCAACCGGCTCTTCCGCAGGCTTCTGGGGTCTCGACCAATTTGGCACGGGCTCCTCTCCGTGCCCTCTTAGCTGTCCTTGCCTGCCACCAGCCTCTTCTGGCGCGCAAGGGTCTCAAATTTCTCCACGAGAATCCTCATTGCTGCACAAAAAACACACATCAGTTAAAAAAAAGGGGGGGAGGGAGAGAGAGAAAAGAGAAGGGGGCGAGGTAACGAATGACAAAATGGATAAGGGCAACGCCCAGATGAGGCAAGAGGAATGGGTTTCTGTGCTCACCGACTGTCGGGGCTAGCTTGGCCTCATACAAGTTCTCCTCGGACAGGAGATCCTTGTAGGAAGGAATCTGGGAGGACGAGAGGTGGCGGTAGAGTTCCCCATCCTTATCGCTCACAGCCAAATTCTCGTTGAAGCTGACGTCCGGTTCTCCCTAATCGGTCCTCACTCCCTCCACATGGGTGAAAAGAAATCGAGATTTCCACCCTCTGATTTTTGATGGGAGACCTAAAGGAAAGGCCCTACTCGGCCTAGCGGTAAACACCCATCAGGCCCCCTCGCCCTGGCGACGGAGCTTGTAAAAAGCCTGGAACAGGGATAGATTGGCCGCGGAACCCTGGAAATGACAAAGGATGATGAAGGCGTAGAAGATCCGAATCGAGTTCGGAGTCAACTGCGCCGCACTAACCTATATCTATTCAGAAGATTCAGGAAAAAGGAATGGAAAGGAAGCCGCAGCCCGCACCGAAAGAACTCTTCGTACAGAGCGACCCGACCTGGAAGGATGGAGGTCACTCTGTTTTCAAGCCTCGGTGCAGACAGACGGATAAAATCAGGAACCCTATACATGACCCTAAAGGCCTCTACCTCTTCGGGGATCATGGTGGAAGCTATCCCCCCTGGCCCTACCGGGTCAAGGCTAGCTGCCGGAGGAGATGCTGGACGATGGGAAGAAATAGGAACTGCTCTCACCGGGGGTTGGTCACTTGCCCCCGGCCGGTCGTGGATCGTGACCCCGCCTAACGCCCGGGGCATTTGGCTAACAGTCGAGGTGTGGTCCTTATCGGGGGAGGGGAACGACTCTACCACTGGCCTCTTACCCTCCCTAATGGCCCTACGGTCCATGAGTCAAGGGTGAAGGGTGAAAAATGGAGACTAACCTAAAAGTTGGGAAGAAGACGAAGGTTGGAGGTCTCGGTTTGCAGGGAAGCTCAAAGGGGAAGAAGGCAGGGAGCAATTGTGATGTAAAGCTCTCCCTCGGGCCCATGGAGCGCCTTTTATACCACAATTTCAAATCGCATCACCCAAGAATACTCTGCGTGGCCTTCACCTATTGTGTTGGGTTCTCAGGCGCCGGCCATTTCGCCCGTGCTCGAGGCATGCTGCCTCGGTTTCACCGAGGAGCGGGATCCTCGGCCAATGACGATGCTTGAAAAGCGAGGAAGCAATGATGGTGCCTACCTTTTTTTTCCATCATCCGAGAAGCACCCCCTCGAGACACCGGAGCCGACATCAGCTCCCACCAACCCCATGATTATAGAAGATTTGCGAAGCAACATCACCTCGGGAAGCTACACCAGCTCACCCACCATTAAAGGCACCCATAGCCGGTTGTCAATTTTTGAATTTCCATGCCCCTTTCGCCCAAAGGACAGCTGACGCATGGCCCTTTGCGCTCAGGAGCGAGGGGGCATCTGATGTGGCTAATGATATAACTAATAAAGTCATAAGGGTAATCATGGCAAATCAACCACGTGGCACAAACACATCCCGTCGGCCCCGGCTTCTCCAAAGTAGCAAAGGCGGTCCCGACCTCTTCAGATCGGCCCCGTTTGCCCCGGCATCTCCAGATCAGCCGAGGCGGCTCCAACCTCTTCAGATCGGCCCCGTTCGCCCCGGCATCTCCAGATCAGCCGAGGCGGCCCCGACCTCTTCAGGTCGGCCCCGTCCGCCCCGACGTCTCCTAATTAGCCGAGGTGGCCCCGACCTCTTCAGGTCGGCCCCGTCCACCCCGGCATCTTCAGATCAGCCGAGGCGGCTCCGACCTCTTCAAGTCGGCCCCGTTCGTCCCGGCGTCTCCGAATCAGCCAAGGTGGCCCCGACCTCTTCAGGTCGGCCCCGTCGCTCTGGTGTCTCTGAATCAGCCAAGGTGACCCCGACCTCTCCAGGTCGGTCCCGTCAGCCTTGGCGCCTTCAAAGTAGCCGAGGCGGCCCCACCTCTTCAGGTTGGCCCCGTCCGCCCCAGCGTCTCCAGATTAGCCGAGGTGGCCCGGCTCCATCCGCCCCGGCATCTCCAGATCAGCCGAGGCGGTCCCGACTTCTTCAGGTCGGCCCTACATCTGCCAAAACCATCAACCTTCTGACTAGCGCAGCTTGATGCAATCAGGCCCGCCTACCGCAGGACCACGCTGTCGATGGGACCAAGCCCACCTACTGGCTGACTCCGCCGACTGATGGAACTTGGCCCACCAACCGCCGGCTTTCCTCTCCATGGGACAGGACCCACCAATCAGCCCTAGATTTATGTAACCCCCATGTGTCCCGCGGACATCTCTCCCTCACGGAATGTCACACAACTAATTTCCATGCAGGTCCCAACTGCCTATAAAAGGGTAAGTCCACGAGAGACTCCGGTATACGAACATAAGCCCCCTCTTATTCTATTACCTCAGAGGAACTCCATCCCTGGAGCTTTCTCTGCCTTAAAGGGCTTTCTCGAGCTTTTCCTCAGCTGTGACCTCGATCACTGACTTGAACGTCAGAGGGTCCCCACCGGAGAACCCTCTTCGGTCTTGGGACTTCTTGCAGGTTGCTAGCTGGGCAAGAATCTCATCGGCAACCAGATCAGTCTTCCCGGCGCTCGATGCAGGTGATTGGGCATCATCAGAAAAGAAGAGATTTTTTTCCTTTAAATCTTTTTCCATCAAGCTATCTTCAAGAAAATATCTTCTCTTTTGACTCATGAAAATATCTAGCGGAAGAAAGGATGACAAGTGCCCACTTAATTTTAAAAAACATTTATCCCCATCTCCTACTACCCCTTGCATACTTTTTTCTTCTTGTAAATAGTTCATTTTTATAATTTTTTTGAAGGGCCTCTACCCCTAAAGTACAATAAAAAAAATAAAACCTAATCAGCATCCGAAAAATACTAATTATACAAACTATAGTAATATTTGCTATGCTTATTATTATGATCAATGTGAGATGGCTATTATACTTGGTCACTAATTTATTCATCATTTATGCCATTATAAATTTTATGAGAAGAAAAGTGAATAATATTATCAAATCATAGGTTTTAACTTTGTGTGACCTCACCATGTCTGAGAAGTAAGGCTAATGCGGGCTTGAACCGGCCTAAAGCTTATCAGACCGGTTTGACTTCAGGGTGGGCCATGGGGTAGGACTTAACTAATTTAGGTTAGATTTGGGCTTAAAATTAAAGCTCAAGAAATGAAAAAGTTTTGTACTGGGCTTGGGCCAATACTTGGCTCGGCTTGAATTCAAGCTTAAAGTAGGCTCAAAGTCAAAGTAGTGACGCTTATTCAAGCCCAAATTATCCCAAATGTAATCCTATTTATTTTTTTTATAAATATTTAAAAATTAATTTTGTTGGTTTAATTATAACACAAATAGATTGTTTGTGTCAGTCTGACTGGATTTGAGATTGAATCAGATTTGAACCTAATTTTTGAAAACAATATTTGGTTCCAAGCTCCGTCCAAAGCCCTTAAAAAAAAAAAAAAAGTTTGAAATCGAGTTTGATCAACTGATCCGTTCTGAACCACCTCCATCTCTGCTTATAAAGTTATAAGTGTGGAACGAGCGTGCGTTTCAGCAAGAAGGGCATCCATTGCTGGATTATCTGTGTCCCTTTTTCTTGTGAACCAACTTTTCTATGTTTTTTTTTGTCTGATTTAATACAATATAATAATATGACATCATAAATAAAGGCGGAGATGGCTGTAGGATGAGAGCACGCCACGCCAGCGTCACGCAGGCCGACCCGCGCAGGTTACCTTCCCAAAGTCTACGAGCCGTCGGCCGCTCCGACTCCTCTGAGATTTCCTTTGTTCCTCCTCCCGTCGCCCCTCTTCCTCCCCGCACCTCTTTTGCCGCTCCTATTACTTCTCCTCTTGTATCCGTTATTTTTTCCCTTGCTTTAATTTCTTGCTATTAGCTCGTGTTAAAACGTTCGATTCTGTGATCTTGTTAGGTAGTAAAAGGTGGAAATCTTTTGTTCGAATTCTTGATCGGCAGTACTGATCTGGTTGTGTGGTTGTTTTGATCGAAATATTCGGTTTAGATTTGCGAGAATCAGGGTTTCGGGATCTCTCAATGCAGAGGCCTGTTCGGCATCTGGAGCGGTCGGGAACTATGACGAGGGAGAAGCGCAAACTGGCATCCGGTGACGGGGACGAACCACATCCTGAGTCGAAGCGGCCAAAGGTTCCGGCACTCGCGAGGTGAGAGAGATAGGGAATAGATGAGGGGGATGTTTGATTTGTCTGGGAATTTGATTATGTTTTGCTTCTTGAAACTGTTTGGTGTTAATTAATAATTTATCTTCTTGAACTCTTTGTGCGTGCGTTTTAATTTTAAGTTTCAACATGAAAGAGTTAGTGATTTCTACGAAGGAGGTAGATACTAGTGGAACTGAGATGTGATTAGATGAAACAATCTGTAGTTTTTTTTTTTTTTTTCGCATTTAGATCAATGGATCATTCTTGGAGATTGTTGTAGGTGGCAAGATTTGTTAGGATAGTGCCGGGGTCAATAGGAAACGCGTGTCTGTGTGGTTATCTTTGATATATTCCAGACTATATTGTGCTCACGTGTTGCTGACATAATAATACCTTTGCTGGATTGCTGATGGCTACTATAAGCTAAAGTGAAAACTTATTTTTTGAGGCTTTGTCTTAGTCATCCATAATACTAGACAAAATAAATTCAAACCTATATTTCATCCAACAAGTGATTAGTCGTTGAAATCATATCAGTATATCACTAGGAAAAGTCTCAAGGAAATTCTGTATGAAAAATGAAATTGAAATAGATAAACAGTAAAATAAAATTAAACAATTTTCATTTTCAATTCCATTTGTTTAATTTTGTGGCAAGGTATGGGTAAGAGACTGAGGGCAAAAGAATTATGCTATTTTTTCTCCTTTTTCTTTACATGATGAAAAACTAATTTTAATGGGCATGTCATTTTTTTAGTATTTTTTCGTTACCAATTAGTGTGAGCTTAGTTGATCATCATCCACGACCAAAGAGCTCTTTTATAGATATCCAGAATCCAAACCAGTCACCCCACCATATTTCTCAGAAAGCTTGTTATATACGGGCCAGCTAGGTTTGTTTAGTTGGGATACCGGATCCTAGTGCAAGTACAAAACCATTTTGTGTTTAGGTTCATTATTGTTTTGTTTCTAATCCTATCTTTAGTCTAAAACCATTTCAAGTTTGCACAAAATATGAAAAGAGCATGTTGGATTGGCCAATGTGCCTTAGATATGGGTGAACAATGGGTTAAGGTAAACCGAGAATCGACACCAATCTGGTTTGATAGGCTTGGTTCAGTTCTAAGTATTAATAAGGTCGGTTCTAAGTTTAGAATCCTAGAACTGACCACCTTTGGGTTGGTTATTGGTTTAAAAGAAATTGAAGTGACCCCTTTTTTGTGAAATTTAAAAGAAATCGAAATACTTCTATGAATCAAACTTGAGACTTCATGTAAATCTTATGAGTTGTCTACTATTTTGCTAAGAAATCTCAAGTATTAGATTAGTTCACAATATTGCATATATCTTTTTTATTAAAAATAAATAAAAAAAATTTAGCCATTAGATATCAATCATGTGTTAAATAAAAAAGAGAAAAAAATTGGTTCTACCCTAGAACTCATATAGAATCAAACCAATTTGATCAAGTCAGTTCTGGGTTAGTTCCAGGGTATGGTTGGTTTGGTTCTAGGTCTAAAATATTGAAATGGATGTTAATTGGGTTAGTTTTAGGTTCTAACCTAGAATTGACCTAAACCGGCTCATGCTCATCCCTACCTTCTATTTAGGGTACATGTCTTGCATGAGAACAAGGTTTTGTATTTCAGTTTCATTCGCCCTCAGAATGTAGAAGTGAACCATTGCAATTGAGTTGAATATCAAGACTTTTGACATGGTTGATGATGCAATGATTTTAAAGTAGGATCAGGAGAATGAAATTGGTGCTAAGGAAAATGATGAGGACATGAGAGTGGTCAGCGAAAAGCCAGAGATTGCCAGGGAAGCTTGACATGGCCTTATAAGAAGTAAAAGTTAGGGAGGTTTGCAAGTTGAGAGGTGGTGTGTACAAGGAGAAGGCCTAGAGTTATATGAGGAGGGATGCCAAATAGGCTGTTTGCTCCCACTCTTATCCTCCTTTTCCTTCTTAGCATTGTCTTCATTCCTCTAGCCCTTGACTTCAAACAATTACATTCAAGAATGATGCTAGAGGCCTTGATATTTGCCTCATTTGCAGTGGCTCACTAAAATAATTTGGTAGTCAATGGAGCAAAAATGTAATCATGTCCTTGAGCAAGTCTAGTGTCCTAAATATAACAAGCATAGGGCATCATGGCCTGTCCAGGGTCCTTTGCTTGTACTTTTCCTATACCCAAAATGGTTTTAGAATATATTTAGGATAGAGTTCAAAAGGGAATGTAGCTAAATAAACCTGAAATGGTATAGACATGGGATGGGAACCGGTAGCATAGCTAAGCCACCTAGCTGATGCAATATATATATATATATATATATATATATATATATATATATCACATTGGGGATGCCCGTTTGAACCATAAAGCCTGATAAATAGCTCTGTAGAATGGAGATCAATGCTGATGTCTTGAGCTAAGACTAACAATGACAAAATATTTAAAAACAGTAATACAAAAGAAATCCTTTCTTCGTATACAAAAGAAGCAAAAGAGAATAACACAATTATCTCACTCAGTCTCCTACTCCCGCTCACCCTATATCTTGCCACAAAGTTCAGAAAAAGAGTTGAAAAAAAAATCAATTTATTCTATCTATTTATATTGAGCTAAGAAGTTGAGAGTGCAAATTGTTGGAAAATGCTATTCCCTTTGAGATTTTTTTTGAAGATAATTGTGATGTTAATTAGTGATATAGAGGAACTTGCAAGCCAATTGTAGTTTATAGTTTGGCTGTCAATGTGGGTTGTGTGGATGCATAGTAGGTTATACTTGCTTACATGTCCAAAGGATGATATGTGCATACTGTGTTGTTTTTGTGAATGAGCAAGTGTGCCAGGTTGCATGCACATGTCTTACATTTCTTCATATTTCACACAAACTGCTCATCTATGCATGATTGCAGATATTTTTTCCTTCCTATTTTTCCTTAGTATAACATGTTATGGATGGAGGAAGTCCATTATCTTGTGTAACATGTACTTGCTACTTAGGATCTTGACCACTATTGTTAAACAAACTGATTTTCTCATGAAGACACTTAGAGAGAAATGCAGGAGAAGATGGGCCGCAAACATTGTATATGTTGGTTATGCTAAATCATGCTTTCTAATGTTTATGCTAAATGATTTCCTGACGTGGGTGCACCATTTGCTCATAATGGTTGAAATTGTGTTATGTTGACGATTCACATACTTGAAATCATCAACCTTCTTATATAGGACTATTGAGAGAGTTTATTGTCCTCTCTATCATATAGAATATTCCACTTTATGGTTACCATTTCCATTTTCTTCATACTCAACTTAACTAAACTCATCTAGGCCTTTTCCCAACTACATGGGGTCGGCTACATGAATCTGCTTCCTTCACTCTGCTTTATTCAGGACCAAGTCAATATTTAAATTACAAATAGTTATATCATTTTCTTCATAATCACAAAAAATTAAATGCTGAGTTTTCTTGGGAGCAAGAGGCCCCATACAAAGAGCTTGTATATGAAGTTTTGCATTGATTCTTTTCCCCTGAATTAGCCCCCCTTATAAAAGTGAATCCCGTCTATTTGGGTTGAAATATCAAAATAGTTGCGAGCAACATGCAAGTTATTTAAAGGTCATGGAAATCAAAAAGAAAAGAAGAATGTGTGTCAGCCATCAGTGATTACTGGCTATAGTTTGTATCAATGTTGAAGGAAGATCATGGAATTTTCATTTTCTTCTATATACCCATTTGACAATTTTTTTCATCATCTGAAAGCATTTTAGACTTTCTAGCTGTATCCTAGGCTTGATTAATCTCTTTCTGCATTTGTTTTTCAGAGCATATATTTAATGATCCTAGTTTATTTCCCAACTAAAGATGAAATCACCCCTTTATTCATCTTGTTTATTGAAATGTTTCTTGTGCAGTGTGATTGTTGAAGCTCTCAAGGTGGATAGTCTGCAAAAACTTTGTTCATCATTGGAGCCAATTCTTCGTAGAGTCGTAAGCTAAATTGAATCTTGTGGCACTGTTTTCTTTTGAGTTCAAACATTTTGTGAACACATTTCATTTGTCAGTCATTTTTGTAAAATTTCAATCCATTTTGTTCACAAAACAATGTGAACCATTAATGAAGTTATTCATTTGATAAAGCTTACTTTTCTTCTTAATGTCACCGTTATAATATTTGATATATGTATTTTGGCTTAAGATGAACCCCTTTATAACAATGTCACCATTATAATATTTTGATATATGTATTTTGGCTTAAGATTGTTATAGTATTTCTTCACAATGTCACCATTATAATAATGCAAGTTAATTGATCTTTTAATAACCCATGGTAATAATAAAGGTAAAAGTAGACCTAAACTAATATGGACAAAAATAATTAAAAAAGATATAACTATTTGTAATTTGAGTATCGACTTTTTCCTGAATAGAGCGGAGTGGAGGAAGTAGATTTATGTAGCCAATCCCATGTAGTTGGAAAAAGGCTTAGTTGAGTTGAGTTGAGTTTTTTTATGTCGCGGACCATAGTTGAATGCACACAACAATTGTTCTTGGGTTTTTTTTTCTGGTCACAGTATAAATTATCAAGGTAGCAGTTCTTTAGTCATTATTTGAATCAGACAAACTATTTTGATCTAAACAATAAACTAGATATGCTGTGTGAGCTCACCCACATGTTTCCATAAGTGTAACGTCAATACTACAGGCCATAACTAATAAAATTAATTCATGGTAAGAAAATGTTGTGTTTCACATTCAAATGCAAATCTGAACATAATAGTGGTAATCGGAAAAGTGTCTCTTATGCCTGACTTTGCATCGAGTTCTAAAAAAAGGACATAATCTTATGACATGCGCACATGTTAAACTAACGAATATTACAATGCCAAAATGGCTATTATAATAGTTTAAGAGGACCCTTGTCATGTTATATGCATATACTGGGAACATCTAAATATGGCTGTTGATTAGTTGTTACGTTGTATTAACAACCATTTCACTGTGGGAATGATGGGTGTCCTATGTTGTTTTCGCTGTCCATCCATGGGTAATAAAATGATCTCTTTATATTTGGTAACAGTTAACACTCCAATCTTGAATGATGACCAATTAATGCCATTGTTAGAACTATAGACATTATGTTCTTCAAAAAAATACATTTTGAAGCTGGATTGCAAATAATGGCTATAAGTTTGCTTATAATGGCCAACAACAAAAAAATTAGGAGTCTATCTAGTGGGATGATATTGTTATTAGTATGTTGATAGCTTCAAACTCAAGAATATCAAATCTTGGTTTCTGGTCTGCTTGCAGATGTGTTTACCATAATGGACATTGTGATCCTTTTTTTGGGAATATTTGGTGGCTGTTATTACATACTTGCATAAATGTGTTCATGCATGTATGCATAGATTGTAGCGACAAAATGATATAAATATATCATTGAGTGCACCTGGTAATTCATGATACATGGCAATAGTCAAAGGACGTGGTGATTTTTTTTTGGAAATATGCTTTTTTTGGTGGCTATTATTACATACCAGCATAAATACATTCATATGTGTATGCATATACTACAGCAACAAAATGATATATAATATATCATTGAGTGGACTTGGCAATTAATGATACGTGACAATAATCAAAGGAAGATGTTAGTTTAATTATATATTTACCTTTTTTAATTGGAATGCATAACGATAAAGATGCGATTAAAGATGACAAACAAGAGTTTCATAAACTTCATTCTTATGACATTGTCAAACTTTAGAATTAAAGCAAGGTTGAACTTACACCATAACAATACATAACAATACATGTGACAAAAAAAAAATCAAGGAATATTATCCTTGTTCTGCAACCTGGTACTTTAAAACTATGGGTGGCAAAAATTGACCCAGCCCTACCCTGTCTGGATTAGGACTGAATCAAGGTTTCTTTACTTTGGTTCAATTATATGCCCTTGCTTAAAGAATTTATTGGGACCATGAAGGTATAATTTTATTTGGGTCAGGCCAAGTTGGTTTAGGTGGGATGATGATGACCTTGGATAAAGTATTTTAAGAGAGGTTGGTTTCTTTTTAACTCGTTTATTTCACCTAGTAATTAAATTGCAGATTGTTATAAGGGTTGGGTGATGTGTTGGATTGGATTGATGTGAAGGGTCTTGAAATGATGTTGGATTGGATTGATGTTTGCAAATGGGTCGAGTCAACTTGTGACTTGGTTAGGTTCAACCTTGTTTGAATTTTTGGACCTGTGTTGGCATTGGATTTGAAACACGATGCTTGAAAAATTGACTGGGGTTTCAGTCATATATTTTCCTATTTGAGCTGCCCCGACCCAATTTATGCACTGACCACATCTGAAATAGGTCAATAATGACCTGATCCAAGTCAGTAGTTGTATTTTGGCTCGGGTTTGGTTGAAATGACTTGATGGGTCTAAAATATTCTCCATTGACCTTACTCAGTTAGCTAATGGATTGGATCTAGTCAAAAACCACAACTTGATAGATGGGGTCAAGACCAAGTTAATGCTAGACTTGGCTCAGATTGAGCTTGTTGGTAGGCAGAGGCATGCCATGTATGGTTCAAGGGTTTCCTATTTTTGTCCTAACTTGACTTACATGAACTTGACCTTCTTTGCTTGTCCTACCCAATGCCTCTAGGTTTTTCACCTACAAATATGCTATAGCTAATGGAAACCTTGGGTGGAAGGGGCAAATGTGATTATGATTGATAATGATGAGAGGTTGTCAAGGTAATGGATGGAGTTGGAGAGATGGCATGAAATAAAGAAAGCATGGTTGCTGGAACTCTAAGTATATAAGGGAGAAATGAATCTCCATCCATACATTCTTGATAATTGAAAAATAGAAAAGGTAAGAACTTAGGAAGCAAGGAAGCTAATTCATAAATTGAATAGAACATTAGAATTACAAGAACACAGATGTAAATTCATACATTTTCTTTATCACCATGTTCTGCATGAAATTCCACACCAACTATAAGGTCTTGTGTACTTTATCACCATGTTCTGCATGAAATTCCCCACCAACTATAAGTTCTGCATGAAAAGATATGTCTCGGAGATGAAACTTTGTATTTCTGAGCATTGGAAGATAGCCTACATATGCATCACTCATGGTAGTTGATCTAGATTTCATAAAGTTGACCTTACATCCACCTTTTCTTGACATAAAAGAATTGTTGTCATTGTTTGAGAAATATTTGAAACCCATGCAAATAATGTCCCCTAGCCTGTGTAATTGTAGGAAAACTTAAGATTCCTGTTACCCCTTAAGGGGTGATAATATGATGAATCCAGAAGGTAAAATTAAGTTTATTCTCCACATTGCACCTGAGTTCAATCTTGAGGCTGTTGAAATTGTTCTCAATATCAAATAAATGCTCCTCTAATTGGTCCATGAGACTTGAGGTGTTTATTAAGGAATTAAGGAGAGGATTTGTGGATCTTATGTCCATACCATTTGGTTCCTTGATAATTGCAATGGACATCACTTGTCCTCTCTTTATTTCTAAATAACTGTTTGATGATCTCAGCTGTACTCTCTTTTCTATTCCTTGCCACCGGTTGTCAGGGAGAGCTACTGCGGTATGTATGGTTTTTTTGATACCTACTAATGGAAAGCAACCAACAAATCTACATAACAACAAAGTGGTATGGCATTAGAGAGGTGCAACCGAGTCTTGCTCATGGGTCACAAGTATCACCAGGCCTTAAGAGCTGCTTGCTAAAAAATTCTAAAGATCATAAAAAAATTAACCTGATCTGCACCTCAATAAAACTTGGTCCATTTTGGTGTTTAGATATTGGTTTAGGGCTAGGTCTTGTGATAGTATGGCTTGTTTGTGGCCCTTTAGATAAGTTAGTCCTAGCCCAAGGTGGGCTGAAAAAAGGGCCTCAATGCCAGGCTTCAGAATTGTCTGAAGTCTCATGAACCAATGGTGCATTCAATCTGCATTGAGAAAAAATTGTATATCCTCAACTATAAGTCTGGGTGCATTGAGAAAGATAACTTTGGTTCTGCCTTCCATTCCAGTTACATTATTGCCCTTTCAAGGATAACATGAAATTTAACTATTTCTGCAGTTATTTAGCATGAAATTTAACTATTTCTGCAGTTATTTCTGGGCCTTACATAGTTTTCATGATGGCAGCCTATAATATGTATTTGGGCCCTTTAGATAAGTTAGTCCTAGCCCAAGGTGGGCTGAAAAAAGGGCCTCAATGCCAGGCTTCAGAATTGTCTAAAGTCTCATGAACCAATGGTGCATTCAATCTGCATTGAGAAAAAATTGTATATCCTCAACTATAAGTCTGGGTGCATTGAGAAAGATAACTTTGGTTCTGCCTTCCATTCCAGTTACATTATTGCCCTTTCAAGGATAACATGAAATTTATCTATTTCTGCAGTTATTTAGCATGAAATTTAACTATTTCTGCAGTTATTTCTGGGCCTTATATAGTTTTCATGATGGCAGCCTATAATATGTATTTGGGTTTTCGATGTTATTAGGCAAAGACTAAATTTTCTGTGGCAAAAAAGTACAGTTGCATGCTTACCTTTTAGGGAGATGGATTAGTTACCATCTGTGATGCCTATGCAGGCCAAGTTCAAGCTGTCAAAATTGTCAGGTTCTGCCTTTATGAGTCATATACAGAAATTTTGGATTAGATATTTGGGAACCCATCACCGTAGAAATTGGCATGGTATATGATGATGATAAAAATGTATTATATATGTAATTCTGCCTTTTCTAATTTCAATTTTATTTAATTGATTTGGATATTTTATTTAATTGTCATTCTAAGATTTTATTTAATTGTTTATGGGTGTTAGCACCTTCTTCACTCACGTTTTTACTTTCTTTGTTTATCAGTTTTTAAGGATGTGAAGCTATTTAATCCATTTCATCAGATATAGCGCACCTGCTATTGTGCAGCTCATAACCTTGTCTTTCTATCAAATCTCACACCACCACATTATGAAGTGACTTGATAGCACCAGAGCACCAACTGCATTTTATCCATTCTTTATACCTTTCACAGATCTTGCATGCACAAGTCACCAGCCGATCATGCATGATGCACATCAAACTTAGGAACTCATGCACACCTATAATAGGCTCTGAATCCCCTGTCTACCCTGAAAAGAAAGGCCATGGAACAATTCTCTGATTGAAGGGAGTGTAAGAAGAGAGATAACGATGTCCCTGATAGTCTCTATTAGATCATGTTACTGTTTTGACTACATGGCCAAGAATAGCATAGTGGTTGATGAAGTTATGCACGATAGTATTGTATAGAGTCTATGATTTTGCTTGATTGAATGAGTCAACAGGAATTCTTCTCCAATGAGGTCTAAGAGTCTTGTTTGTGCCAAAGAATAATGTTGGATTAGAATGGCAGAGGACTTCGCATGGAGGGAAAGTGATGTGGGTTTAAAATCATAGTTTGGAGGAAGGAATTCCAATGACACTTGGAGTGGTCATGTGCTTTTTTGTGGCTTTTAAAGGGAGAGGAATTGGACACAAATGAAGTCCGACACCCAAAAGAGTAATGGCTTGGATGTGATCATGGTGGGACAAAGTTGGTTAATGAATGGAGGGAGGCCAAGGACCGCAATGCTGGATGAGGTCATGTTTTACATGGAATAATTATACTAATACTAGTGTTGGTGCATAACCACCTGCATGGCTTATAGAGAGAAAAGAGACCCAAAGGAACCCCAACACTGAGTCCAATTGGAAAGGGAAAGCATCATGGTTTTTCCTTCACTTTTTGTAAATCATAGGATTTGCTTGGAGCTGATCTATAATATATATAAACATACAAAGAAAAACATGTGGTGCGTATTTGTATCCTTTCTTATAGAATCTGTTTATTGTTCATCAGCATTAGTTAGGTATGTAAACTTTGTCCTTTTTGACAAGGCTTACAGCATATGCTTTCAGATTAGATGCGGATAATCATTTATGGAACTTGCTATTCCTGTTTACCAAGCTTTAGAAGAATCCTTTTTTATCATTTTAATGCAGAATCATTGTTAATATTATTGATTGTCAAGATCTTTATTTTGCATTCTTAATCTTTTTACTTTCTTTATTAAGTTAAGAAATCATAGCAGAAAATTCCTTTTCTTATTATTTTTTTTGGAAGAAATGTTTACAGAAATCTTGTTATCCTTGGAGAGATTCCTTGTTGTCTATTGGATACCAAAAAACTCTTGTTTGATAAAAGAAGATTACTCTTTTGATTCCTACTTGGTTTGCATTCCATGCCAATCCATAAGCTGATATTGTAGTTCAGTAGGCTAGATTAAAGATCTGCATTTGGAATTGATTAATTTTTTTCCGACTTTTGGGTAATCCACTATTTTAATTTTTTGGCCTTTCAATTGATTTGTGTACTGCTTGTTTCTTTTGCTTGCCTGATTTATTCTTTTTGCCACTATGTACTCTAATTAGGTTAGTGAAGAAGTGGAACGTGCTTTAGCGAAGCTGGGTCCTGCTAGGCTTGGAGGAAGGTGCGAGATCATGACATTCACCATTCAAATGACTTAACATTTTGGACAATTACTTCAGTCTCTCTGATATGTGGTTAACATGAACCTGCTTTTTCACGTTACTTTCTAGACCATACCAATTTGAAATTTATGTTGTCTATTAGCTGCATTTCACTGTTCTTATATGGTTTTATTGCTTTACACAGCTTAAAATGTCCAGGAATGATGTGAGTATTCATGGTATTGCTTATATGGTGGTGTTAGTCATTGCATGTCTAGTTGGTTTTCAGGAGTCTAAGTTGACATACAATTTGGCTATATATTACTGATTTTTAATGTTTTGCTAACAATCTACTGAAAGCAACACAACTTATTGCCTGGCATTAAGGAAGCATATAAACCTGGGTATCAGCTAAGCCAGGCCACAACTTAGCGTTAGAAGTCTATAAGCTGTGCTAGGCTTGGACTCAAGTTGGATATAATCAGCTTGAGCTTGACTTAATGGTTAAATTCTAGGGGTTCCAATCCAAGTAGATCCCCAAAGATGCTTGATCTTGTTCTGCTTCAATTTTTTTTCTTTCTTTCTTCTTCTTCTTCTTCTCTTTTTTTGTTTGTGTGGGGGAGGTGGTTAGATTCTTGAGCAAACATGTTGTTAGAAATAATGGTATCAGCTGGGTTTGGATTCTTTGCATCCAGTAGACTGTAGGCTTGCAGAATTGACATTAGAAGCACCCTAGGCCCTATTGGGAGTAGGGGTGCAACTTGGGCCGGGTTCAACCCGAATTCGGCCCGCCGAACCCGATTTACAGCAGTATTTAAACTTATGTTTGCTCAACCCGAACCCGAAAGACCGGGTTTAACCCGGCCCGATTTGCAATTGACCCGAGTTCGGGTTGCGGTCAATCTGAACCCGAGATAACCCGAACCTGAGGGTGGGTGGGAGGAGGTTAGCTTATCGGCACCAGGTTTTTGGGGGCGTTGAGGGCGCTAGTTGGGTCGGATGAGATGGCCAACTTAAGGGCAAGGAGGGCAAGGTCATCGGTCGCAGGCGAGGAAAAGAAGGATAAACATAAAAGCGGACCATCCACACATTTCGTTTCACTTTCTGCCGCCTTCTCTTCTTTGTTTACGGTACCGCCATTCCTGCAACGAGGCATTGCAGCGAGAGAGAGAGAGAGCGGGAGAGAGAGGCAGAGGGCGGCCGTTCCTTTTGCGAATCGGAAGGGTTTTTAGTGTTTGAAATGACGAAAATGGACGTAGGTTGGTTGGATCAGACGGAAGTGAATAAACTAATAGAAGATGTGATGAAGGGTGTTTTGGTAAATGTGAAGGGATAGTTTTCAAAATGCTTCGAGTTATGGTGGTGAGCATCAAGAGGCGAGCTGGAATTGGAGCTTTTTTTGACTTTTATCGCCTTTCGCAGGAGGAGCCTGCGAAATAAAATAACCATCTGATTTTTAAAAAAAATATACCTTCCAAGGCTCCCATGACCGGCGCGTCCGAGTCGAAAGCAAGCTGTATGGCATAGAGGTCAGATGTTACGAATCTTAGTGTTCTCTTTGATCCGTGAACGGTGAAGACATCAAGTCAAGCAATGGTCAGTCCCGCATCCTCGACTGCTGCAATTTCTCACTGCAGGGCGAAGTATTGACTCATTCACTTTTTCATTCTTTTATTATATCTATCTTGCAGGCGAGCTTATCATTCTCTTCGCAAGAGTAGGGTATGAGCTCGGCATGGTGTCTTGCTTGATCCCTTTCTCATTTACCTTGTCGTTTTCTACTTCGAAAGTGGGATGTGCATTGATGAAGCGAAAGAAAAAAAAGAGAGGATCCGACATGAAGTGGTTTCCGAGTGGGTGTCTTCCTTCGCACCGTCTTGTGCCTTGGTTGTCGGAGTTGTTACCTTGTTTGTTGTTTTATTTGGCAAACAGTTATTTCCTTGCTTCTGGGAAGCTAAACATGGCCAATTTTTTTACCTTTATACCTTTTTAAATGCCTGTGTGAAGACCAGCTGGCGTTTTTTAGGTATAATAAAACTGTAGCAGGGAAGTGGCCATGCCCGTGGCCCATTCATTTTTTTCTTCAATTCAGGTAAGACTTTTTTTTTAATACAATGTTAAAGCCCCGAGTCTAGCTTATGCGTTCGGCAAGGGAATTTGTTTTCCCATCTCTGGGATCCATAATTCAGTGTTTATTTACTTTGAAAAAAGTATTTTATTTTTTTTCCATCAACCCGAATTCCAATCCAAAACTCAATCCGAACCCGATTTTTAAAAATGGGGTTAGGGTTGAGGTTTTACAAATAAGGTTAGGGTTATGGTTGACATTTTACAAATAGGGTTAGGGTTAGGATTGAGGGAAGCCCGAGTTTCATGAGCCCGAGTTGCATCCCTAATTGGAAGAGGCCCTGGAGGCGAAATAAGCCCAGAGCTGCGAGAAATAAATCAATGGAAACATTAGAGCTGACAGATTTAATAGACAGCCGAGAACTTGCAATCCGATTCATGATGTTGGCATGGTGTAAGCTCCAACCCATAACAAAAGGAGTTGATGATCCCGAATTCATTGTCAGATCAACCAAGCTAGGATGTGTAGGAGGTTTCGCTAGAACCCCATTGACTTCTAGAGTGGTTATCATAGGGCTGACCATCTGATGGCACCCTTCATGCTTTTGATTCAGATAGCAATTCTGGTGCCATCCAATTAGTCTAACCAGCCTTAAGCTGGAAATTAGCTTTTAGATTTTTTTTTTTGGCTGGTTCTAGTTTATTATAAACCTTAGTGGACTTATGAATCCCCCCCCTTGTTCAAGGGCCCAGAACTTAGTATATCCTCTCTATCAAGGTTCGCCATCCCAGTATTGGACCTCGTATTGGCACCACACAGGTATAGTATCAATATGTCCAGTACTTTGGTCAGTTCAACATATCAAGACTTGGTATGCGCTGGTATCAAGTCTTGATTTGATACTGATATGGTACTATATGCATGGTATAGGATGCTATGCCAGGTATGACACACGATTCTCTCTATTATATTCATTTGTTCATCAAAGAAGTCATTATAGTTTATTTTTTAAGATGTATTTTAGTGTTTTCTTTCACTTGATGGATTCCACATAACCTTTGGTGAATTTCATAGCACATTTGGTAGATTCTAAGGAACGTTTGATCATCAGATGGTGGATGTTGGGGTTGCAAGCCCACTTTTGTAGAAGTTAGCGGATATTGATGCCAACAGTGAGTTGTGGTTGCTAGTTATCCTTTATTTTCAGTTCTAAATTTTAAAAATTTGTCTTAACATTTTCAATTTTAAGCAAGTATAATTTAGTTTTAAAACCCTTATTGTTATTTACATTTGAAGAATCTTGTTGATATCTAAAACATTGGTTTGAAACTTAGCTTTTCCCTCATTCATAGGCAACTACCCGGCCCTTAGTCCAAACATGCTTCCATGATGCATCTTGATCTTGTGCTGCACTGTTTAGGCCTAGCCTGGAGCTTGTGCCAAACAAGATGGTGAACATGATTGGAGTCCATGTCAATGTTTTAAAACAACAGTGTAAAACTGGCCCCCCGGGGGGGGGGGGGGTTGCGGGGCGCAGTTGGTGGAGGCCCTAGGTGGCTGGGGGCCTTGGAGCAAGGCAGACACTTAGGTGGCTGCCAGACTGCAATCGTCACTGCTATTAGTGGCCTTACCAACATTAATACCAGTATGAGAAATAACTTGCATCAGTAGTGGCCCTAACATTGCCTTCATAATCCTATAACCCTTCTCCTAGTCCCAAGACCAATGATAGGTAGCATCAAAAGGAAAAGAAAAAGGGATTGGGGGAACTTGCAAAAAGAAAAAAGAAGGAACAAAAATCAAAGTTTGCCATGGGTAAGGTATTGGTGTAGTACTAAATTTTGATTTGGTATGAATTGAACTGGTTTGAATCGACCCGTACCATCTGATACCGACCTATACTACTTGGTACCGAGTGGTTAAGAGTAAAAAGAATTGGCAATATCTCTATACAAAATGCGTACCATACCGTACCAAATTGGTAATGTGCTGGTATGGCTTAGAGTACTGGTTTTGCAGGTCTTGGAAAAGAAATTTATCTGACCTCCACCATTGAATATTGGTGTCAGTTGCGAATTACTAAATGACCAATTGAGTGTCAATTGTAGTCCTCCAAAGTTTGATGATCCTTTTTTTCCTCTCCCTCTTCTCTCTACCATGGTTAGGTTTTAGATCAAGAGGGAGAAGTGGTATGGGATAAATGAGGGGTCAATGGGTTTCAGGATAATAGGTATTGACTAGTTATAGACCCAACTTAGCCCACTATAAACCTGCTTAGGTGTTCTCTTAAGCAACCTACTTAGGCATGAACACAAGCTTAGGCACTTGCTTGAGGTCAAGTTGCCTGAGTCCAATTGGGGGTGTTCGGGCCTCGATTTGCATAAAGCGGCTACACAGGCTGGTGTTTGGCTTGCCTTCCTAGAATCATGGCCAATGTCAATGAGTTGGGTGAGAGAAGGGGCAGGGGGGGGGGGCGGATGGGTGTACTTTTGGGGTATGAAATGGTGGTGGTGGTAGGGCAAGGAGACTAAGTGCTGCAGATCTTATAAATTAGGGTCACCCAAGGACTAATTCCAACCAAACCTAACTCTTTTTCCCCTATTAAGCTAAATTTGGGTTGGATCAGTTAGTGTCAGGTTGGGCCTGGTTGGATTGGATTAAGTTGAGTTATATAGGTTGTTTAAGATTGATAGAAGGTTTCGAAAATTTTTGTTAGGTTTATATTGAGTTGGTTGGGATCTTTCTTGGTTGTACTTGCACAATTCTTGACCCAATAGGGCTTTGTATATGGTTGGGTATTTTATGTGAAACATAAATATATATTCATTCATTTATTGAGTTGGTTCAGGATGGGCTACGTTAGGGTTAGGGTATGGTTGGGTTCAGGTTGGGTTTGATGTCTACCTAACTGACCCAACTTTGGTTGAGTTGGAAATTTCGAACCCAACAACAACCTACAGAACAAGCAGGTTGGGCTGGTCAAGTTCAGGTTGAACCAACCCTAGTTGCACTATACCGAACTCAGCCTGAAACTCATTCAGGACTGATGATCTGGGGCTGGCCCAACTGATTGGTCTGAAATTCATACCCTGCCTTGCTTGTTTTAGGCTGGGTTGGACCAGGAAGGTAGGGCTACAAATGCCCAGCTTTGGAAGTCTATATGTGTTTGTTTTTAACATACAATTTCCCAAAACTTCCTGGTCCCTTTACAAGCAGTTTGACAATAATACGTTATATATTATGGCAATGCTTATTGTTTATTTGTCTATTGATTAAGATGTCATGCTTAAAAATGTTGATGCTAATTTCCAGTACTGAAGGAACCATAAAAGCCACTAATCAATAAAGGTAGAGCCTGCAAATATTCTGGAACCTGCCTTTTTCATAAACTGAACACCTCTTTTTTGCTAAAGCCCTTCTTGTTTCAATTACCACCATTATTAGAATTCTGTAACTAAAACTAATGTTGATTCCCACACTCAACCGCTTTAAAAACCATGCTGCAATCATAATTGTAGTTTGTATTCACTTGCAGTTTTTCACCTGCATATTACGGTTGAAACAATCATATGGAATCCTGCTAAATATCAGCTCACAAAGTGCCAAAGATCCAGCTCTCACTTCTGTTTGCAAATTGGAAGTGCATCCTACTTTAAGCATTTTGACTTTCAAAGTCAAGAGTCTGGCTTTAAAATTAATGAAGACTTGGTGCTTGCCATATCAAGTAACTGCAAAATGGGATTTCATGACATCACTAATATGGTAAAAAATGATAAGAGGAATGGCAGAGGTTACTTGTATTTTAGAGGATAACTGAAATTTCACTTCAGGCATCTTTATTGAATATTTGAGCTGGATGGTGCCTACGATCACTGTATTTTACTTTAAGTCTCTGTTATGCAGTTACATGTGTGTTTATGGATTGATCTGTGTCCAGCATATATTGAGAAGAGATGTTAGGTCGTGACCATGGCCTTTCATGAGCATGTGTCCTTCTGTGTGCATATTCTATTAAAAGGTTGTGTAAAAGATATTATGCCATGAACATTGCTTTCTTGTCAACTATGCATTATATTTAGTTGATAACCTTGTGGAACATGGTTCTTGATTTGCATACATGGCATAAAGTTTTTGGGTTAAGCTATCATCTCCTGCCACTGTAGTTTCTATTCCTTCATTTTGTAAATGGAGAGAGGAGAATTTGTCTTACGTGGCACAGTGAAATTTTTGGTTATATTTTGTATCTTGTGTTACTTTCATGGTGATTTGCATGGATTGGTTTTCTACTTTGATAAATATGAGAATAAGGGCTTTTATTTATGCTCTTTTCCCTAGCCCAACATCATTCTATTAGATAGTCCATCAGAACAAGATCATAGCCTGCTCTACTTGAAGCCAGGTAGCCCCTAGTGAAGTGGCACCCATGGATGTCTGTGCATTTAAAGTCTCAAATAACAGTTCTGGTTTTTTCCTATAGGGATTCCACAGTGTGATGCGTTAACAATACACCAACAAGAAGTATTTTCTTTACCTCATCTTCATTTTGTTCTTCAACTATATTAGGTCAACTTAATTTCTGCAATTTATCACACTATTCTTATCTCATGCTATAGTCACTAGCCTTTAACTATGCTATGTCAGTTTGCTCAGTTCATCATGCATACATGTAAAATATATACCTTTATAGAAATTTTACATTGGAGGATTATTCTAATTCTCAATTAAAAGCAGATCTTCTCCAAAGCGTATAGAAGGCCCGGATGGAAGAAACCTACAGATGCATTTCAGATCAGGGTTGTCCCTACCTCTTTTTACGGGAGCAAAAGTTGAAGGAGATCAGGGAGCTGCAATTCATGTTGTGTTGATTGATGTAAATACTGGCCATGTTGTAACATCAGGACCTGAGTCATCAGCAAAACTGGATGTTGTTGTTCTTGAGGGCGATTTTAACAACGAAGATGATAATGACTGGACCGAAGAAGAATTTGAAAGTTATGTAGTTAAAGAGCGTGAGGGAAAGAGACCACTTTTGACTGGTGATCTGCAGGTATCTTTGAAAGAAGGTGTGGGGACTCTTGGGGAGCTTATTTTTACTGATAATTCTAGCTGGATACGAAGTAGAAAATTTAGGCTTGGTCTGAAGATTGCATCAGGCTTCTATGAAGGTATTCGTATTCGTGAGGCAAAACAGAAGCTTTTACCGTTAAGGATCATCGAGGGAATGTAGGTTTACTACACATATTTGCAATTTCATATCTTTTCTATGTACATTTTTCAGAATTCTGGTTTTGAAATATCATTACTTTCCATTCTTTACAGTATACAAGAAACACTACCCTCCTGCCCTAACAGATGATGTTTGGAGATTGGAAAAGATTGGAAAGGATGGGCCATTCCACAAAAAGTTAAATCAGAACGGAATATTTATAGTTGAAGATTTTCTCCGGCTTGTTGTAAGAGATCCACAAAGATTGCGAAATGTAAGATTTCATACATGGTTTGTTGGAATGGAGTATTACATTGTCGCTGGTGGTTGTTTTAATGAATTTTTTTTCCTATAACCGTAGATACTTGGAAGTGCCATGTCCAATAAGATGTGGGATAGCCTTGTGGAGCATGCCAAAACTTGCGTCTTGAGTGGAAAGCATTATGTATACTACGCTGATGAAACAAGGAATGTCGGTGCAATCTTCAATAACATTTATGAATTTAGTGGCTTAATTGCTGCAGGGCAGTTTTGTTCAGCTGAAAGTCTGACCAACAGCCAGAAGGTTGGTTTTATTTATAATACTTTTGTTTTTATGAAATCATGCATGGTAATTTTATTGGATTATCTATGATACATTTAATGAATTAAATTTTCTAATGGGGAAGGTAATTCATATGACCTCTCAGCTGAGCTGTTGGTTATGCTATGATGTATTGCTGAAATACTAAAAATACATGCAAAATGAATGAAGCATATGATAATGTTGCACACATGTGCCAAAAAACAGAGTTCAACTATTTACTTACATAATTTCATGTGTGTCCTGTGTGTATAAAATTGTAATATTTTACTTTCTAAGATGATTTCTATTTGCTTGAGGTTTAGTGAAATTGTTATAGCACCACTATCTTACTACTCGGCATTGTTCCAGGATTTGTCATATATTTTTCTAGTAAGTTATTGGAGCTAGAAGCATTGACATGTATAGGAGCTAAAAGCATTAACATATTTGAGTAAGCTGTTAAATAACTATATACTCTGTATGCTTAGCTGTTTTTTTTTCTTTCACTGTGGATAAACGTCAAATATGGTTAAAATCATTTATTCTCATGTAATTGGCACCGAGATTAGACTTGAACATTGTTTTTAGCTGCTAAGTTACCTTATATTATTTTCTTTAAGATTACATTACCTGATTTAAGTACATATACATATACAGGCATGCATATACACACGCATGCATGCATACACACCAATGTAAAGAAACAAATGTCAAATTTTAGACCATCTGCTTGCATGCTTAGTTAAATTATTTGTCTAGTCCATTTATATGAAAAATCTTGTCTAAATCAGTTGGTTTTTATTTTTGCTAAGTGTAGTAGATCCTGATATCCAAGTGATATAAACAAAAAAGTAATGCTGAAAAAAATGGTTAATACTCTATACTATTTTGCAGGTCTTTGCAGATACACTGGTGAAAAAGGCATATGATAATTGGATGCATGTTATAGAATATGATGGCAAGGCTCTTTTGAGCTTTAGGCAGAGCAAGAACACTACTGCTACCCAAAACGAATCTCCATCAGCTTCAACAAACTATCCTGCTTCATATGATAAGCAAGCTTCTCAGCAGCACATCTCAATTACTGTTCCAATGGAGCATCCATCAGTGGATAGAGGGGTCGTTGTTGGAGGTAATGATTTTTCTTTTTAAATTTATAAAGCCAACAATTAGGTGAATTGTTTAGCTCATCTTTTAACTTAGCTTGGGAATGACTCCCTAATTCCTCAGAGCAGTCTCCTGTTGGTGCAGTAACCTTGAGATGACCATTGTTGAATTGTAATTGCAGCTGATAAAATGTCTGCCTGGAAACTGAAACTTGATGCAGAACTCCACACATTCTTCGCTAATAACTTGATGTATTGGAGAACATTTTGATTTGGATATTTCAAAGACAAATTAGACTAACCTGCTCTGCAGAATTAGAATGATGCATGTTACTCCAAAGTTCAGTTTGCTGACCATTGTATGTTTTGTCAAGGAAATGCAGCTTCTGCTGGGTACAATGGGAACCAAGTGAACGAATACTCCGCTCATCCTCAACATTTGGGTTCAAATGTCCATATGCAGTATGAAAGCAATTCATTTGCCCCACAAAGCACGCCCAATGAATCTTCTCATCAAACTCAAATCACTAGAAACGATAGTACTGGGCTGGCATTGGGCCCACCTCAACAGGCAAGCCTTGGATTTCAGCCATTGGGCCAGTCAATGATGTCAACAAACTTCAATTCTTATGATGATTGGCCTCGTCAACGGGATGTCCTCGCTGATGAAGATTTTAATCTCTCCGAGGAAGAGATCCGGATGAGAAGCCATGAAATACTGGAGAACGAAGAAATGCAACAGTTACTACGGGTTTTCAGCATGGGTGGTGCATCTTCCACCATGCCTGAAGATGGATATGGTTTTCCATCCTACATTCCTTCTTCTTGCCCAAACTTTAACTTCGGTGAGGATCGTAGTCGTTCATCTGGTAGAGCAGTTGTTGGGTGGCTTAAGATCAAAGCAGCTATGAGATGGGGCATCTTTATCAGGAAGAAAGCAGCTGAAAAGAGAGCTCAGCTTGTTGAGCTGGAAGACTAGTAAATCGTGTTATGACATGGTAGTCTGGGTCTTATATATCATAGTTGTTGGTTTATCTACCAGTATTAAGATGCCTCAACCATATACCACAAAATGATGATGCTACCTGGAGTTCTGGTTATGTGACTCCTTGTCATGGCCAGTGACTGCTTGTACACAACTTGCCTGTACAGTACGGTAGGTTCTTGTTTAGCTTTTCTGTTCTTGTGATGCCCACCTATGCGCTCTGAAAGGTCTTAAGAAACAGTGTATTAGTTTGCTCAAGATTGTCGGCTCTCTATAATGCCGGAAATGTGTGTGCCATAAGATTATTGTAATTTAGAACTTGTAGATTATAACTCTATTGTTTTTAATAACTACATAATTTTCAGCGTGAACTCTACATGTGCTGCCTAGGCTGATGGTGGAGAGCCTTGAGTAATTTCCTAGCAGGATTGTGGTTTTCTGGTGATCTGAATATGGTCAGGAGGTTTATGAAGAGAACGTGAATGGAGAAGCCTTTGTGAAGGTAATATAAACATGTTTATAAACTTATCCTTGGGAAACGAAAGAGCTTTTCTTGTCTGACACATCTGCAGCCTTGGCAACTTTTTTTTTTTTTTTTAGTTGCTGTGTTTGTTATATAAGCCTTGGGATTCATCAAAACTTTCATAAATTATATAAGCGAATGGTTGGCAGCGTAAATAATTGGGGCACCAAAGTGAGACCAATGTGCATTTTATGAAACATGGACTATGAGTTTTTTATACATAATTGGTCTTAGATCCAGATAGAAAAGGAGGGTTATGGTAGGTTGACGGTCTATAGTTACACTCTATAATTATAAATTTAATAAAAAAATTAATAAAGTTAAAAAGCATTGTTTAGAAGACTAAATAGGATGTATCTACTGCAGTCTTGGCAAATTTTGTGGAACTCATCAAAGCTTTCATAAATTATATAAATAAATGGTTGGCAGCACAAAAAATTAGGGCGGCAGCACAAATAATTAGGGCACTAAAGTGACACCATATGAAATAGGGGTCTTTGTTGTTCACCAGAATCTACTTAGTTTATTTTTTGTTCGCTAGGTAAGTGACATGAAGCATCCTTTGTCAGGAATCACCTTAAACAGGTACCGCTTTTTCATAGCTTTTATGGTTTAGGTGTCATGGCTCCTTGAATACAAGAACTGGAGGGCCAAAACTTTGTTAGGTTTCCTCTATTTATTTTTTGAAATTTGTAATGTTGCTAATAGTGCATTAATGTGGCATTTGAATACTTATTATATTACAATACAACATGGTTTTTGTTGACGCCAAGCCACCTTCCTCTAACGTCAGGAAACGGAAATCCTCCTCCGCGGCGAGCTTCTGCAAAAATGTCCCCGAAGATCGGTTGCTCCGGTGGGGACCCTCCGACGCTCAAGTCAGCAACTCGGAAACAGGCAAGAGTTAACTAGCAGAGAAGAGCTAGAGAACTAGAATTAAGATCATTCCCTCGTTGTGAGTGTGAGCCTTTATACCTATTCGAATGTCTATTTTTCCCGCTTCTAGAAGGCTGCTGATTTCGAGGTGTCTTTGTTCGATAACAGACGGAAGGCAAGGCTGACAGTGACGGGTTGAAATCGCCTGTCAGAGGTGTCACTCTTGCCTGCCGAGTGCAGCGCTACGGGTGACAGGCGGATATAGTTGCGTTTGACGTGCGCCGTTATGGGTATGGCCACGCGCTGTTGCAGGCGAGTGATGGATCACGTGGCCGCCACAGGAGGTTGGTGGGCCATGTGGGCATGTCAGGTGGCTCGAGGCAGCGGGTTGCCGATCTCGGGGGCCAGACCAGGACGGAAGCTCGAGGCCGAGGCCGAGGTTGATGCTCGAGGCCGAAGCCGAGGCTGATGCTCGAGGCCGAGGCCGAAATTGATGCTCGAGGCTGAGGCCGAGGTTGACGCTCGAAGTCGAGGGGGACCTCGAAGGCCGAGAGGAACCTTGGAGGCCGAGAGGGCCCCACGAGGCCGAGGTAGGGCTCCGTTAGTTCACTGTTTGCTTTGACGATGTTGGATCAGCCATATCAGTTTTGATTCTTTAATTGTCCATGGCCAGGGTAACGGTCCTCGAATGGAAAAATCACGGGGTTATTCATCATAGATAATAACACTAAATTAAGTGAACTTATTGTAGAGTAGATGAAGGCATCTTTTGTTAATGTAAAACCTACCATAATGATGAGGGGGCCTTATGTTTTTTTTTTCCTCCTCTCCGATTTAACACAATAACTAAAGGATGGATGAATTCATTTAATTGCAGTTTAACATGAAAAGATATGAATTCACTTTCAATTAATTGCAATTTGATGCAAATAAAACTTTTGGTCTTATTTTAAGTCTTTGAGGGTTTCCGATTAAGCACCTTGATCATTTTCAGAAATGCCCGTATAACCATTCACTTTTTACTCAATCATAGTTTCATGCTATGATAAACTAACATGATTAATGCATATGCACCATAAGTAGGATTAGACCAACGAATTAAGACATAATTTTGAAAAGACATATACGAAGTAATGTAAGAAATACCATAATGAGAAAAGATATATAAAAGAAGATTTTAATGGACATGTAAGCAAATAAAGGGATGGATAGGAAATGGTATATAGAGGTTATGGATTTGAAGATAGGAATAAAGTCGGCTTTAGCCCATTAGATTTTGTAGTGGCATATGATTTTATAATAGAAAACACTTATTTCAAAAAGAGAGATAAATATTTAATAATATTTAAAAGTGGATCTAATAAAAATCAAATAGATTTTTTCTTAATTAAGAAGGTGCATAAAATAACATGCAAAAACTGTAAAGTTATTCCAATAAAAAGTTTAATTTCACAACATAAAATAATGGTAGCAGATATACTAATAAAAATAAAATATAAAGTAAAATATAAAACTATTAAAACAAAAATTAAATGATGAAATTTAAAAGGAAAAAAACTAGAATTATTTAAAGAAATGTTAGTAAGAGAAATGACTACGAATATAAATAGTGATCCCAACTTAATATGAAAAAAAGCAACCAAATGCATAAAAAATGCAGCAAAAGAGGTTTTAGAGGAATCAAAATGGTTAAGACTTTAGGAAAAGAAACTTGATGGTAGAATAAGAAAATTCAAGTAGCCATCAAGCTTAAAAAAATAAACTACAAAAATTTGGCAAGAGGCTAGGGATGAAGAAAATCTTAAAAGTATAAGAATGTAAAGAAAGAAACTAATCAAGTGGTAAGTAATGCCAAACTTAAAGGTTATGTTGATTTATATAATAAATTAGGTACGAAAGAAGATAAAAGACTATATATAAATTAATAAAACTAAGAGAAAATAAAATAAAAGATTTTCACTATCTTAAATGTTTTAAAAATAAAAATAAAAGAGTCTTAGTAAAAAAGATAAAAAAAAGATGAAAAGATTATTTTAAAAAATTATTAAATAAAAATATTTTAAAAAATTTAAGGGTAAAAAGACATGATAACTTAAGAGTAACAAATAAAAATAATTTATTTTATAGATTTAGCTTGAGCTTAAAAATGCTTTGAGTAAAATAAAAAATGTAAAGGCATTAGGGCCAGATGCAATCCCTATTGAGGTTTGAAAAGGCTTAGATGAAATTGAATTTATGTGGTTAACCAACTTATTTAATAAGATTGTAACAACTAAAAGAATGGTGGAATTGAAGAAAAAGCATATTAATATCCATATACAAAAATAAAGAAGATATTCAAAATTATGTAAATTATAGAGGAATTAAGTTGATAAGTTATATAATGAAATTATGGAAGAGAGTAATAGAAAACTGAATGAGAGCTGAAACTTTGGTGTTAAATAATCAATTTGTATTTATGCTTGAAAGATCAATCATAGAAGCTATTTATATATTAAGGAGATTGATGGAGAGGTATAGGAAAAAGAAAAAAAAAGACCTTCATATGGTCTTTATTGATTTAGAGAGCATATGATAAAGTTCCTAGAGAAATAATATGGAGTAAAAGCTAAGCTAGAGATAGAGGCTTTAGAATCTAAAGGTTTCAAATTTAGTAGAACTAAAATCGAATATTTAAAATATAATTTTAGTGAAAATAGAAATACAAATAAAGAGACAGTAAAGATTGCAAGGCAAGAGATACCAAAGAGTGAAAAATTTAGGTATTTGGGATCAATTATCCAGCAAGAAGGTGAAATAGGTGAAGATGTGAATTATAGAGTTAAAGCAAGATGAATTAAGTAGAAGAGTGCTTTGGGGTTATTGTATGATTGATGCATCCTATTAAAATTTAAAAAAATTATAAAACTGCTATTAGGCTAGCTGTTATATGGAACAGAGTGTTGGGTAATACTGAAACAACATATGAATAAACTAAGTATAACAGAAATGCACATGTTAAGATGAATATATGATAAAACTTTAAAAGATAAAATTAAAAATAAATATATACTGAAAATGATAGGAATAGCCCCAATTAAAGATAAAATGAGAGAAAATTAATTACGATGGTTTGAACATATACAATAAATACCTTTAAATGCTCCAATTAGAAAGAATGATCTTTTAATCTCAACTCAACTCAACTCATCTAAGCCTTTTCCCAATTACATGGACCGGCTACAAGAATCTGCTTCCTTTACTCTACTCTATTTAGGATCAAGTCGATATTTAAATTACAAATAGTTATATTTTTTTTAATTATTTCTATCCATGTTAGTTTAGGTCTACTTCTATCTTTATCCTTATCATGAATTATTAAAAGACCATTCTTTCTAACTAGAGCATCTAAAGGTCTACGTTGTATATGTTCAAACCATCGTAATCGATTTTCTCTTATTTTATCTTCAAGTGGGGCTACTCCTATCATTTCTCTTATATATTTATTTCTAATTCTATATTTTAAGTTTTACCATATATCCATCTTAGCATACATATTTCTGTGATACTTAATTTATTCACATATTATTTTAATATTGTCCAACACTCTATTTCATATATCATTTCTGTTATACTTATTTTATTCACATATTGTTATTATTAAAGAGTAATCTTTTAATAGTTCATGATAATAATAGAGGTAAAAATAGACCTAAACTAATATGAACAAAAATAATTAAAAAATATATAACTATTTATAATTTAAGTATCGACTTAATTCTACATAAAGCAAAATGAAGGAAGCAGATTCATGTAGCCGACCCCATTTAGTTGAAAAAAAAAGACTTAAATGAGTTGAATTGAGTTGAATTGTACTGGTTGAAAACTCTTTGGGTTGAACAGGTATGATGTAATCTAAACTCAGCTCCATAACCCATCTTGTTTATTTATTTTATTAATGGATAAGTAAAATCTAATTCTCTTTTTCCTTTTTTTTTTTTTTGGTACAAACGGGCGATCACACTAACCTCGTGCGAGTCAGTCCAGAAATATCAGAATACAAAATCTACTTAAGAGCTAAAGGACAGGGGTCGCCCTGATTACATGTCCAAAAACCCGCATGATGAGTCATCGCCGCCGCAACCCAGTCAGCCGCTGAATTAGCTTCCCGGTAGATATGCCGGATGTGAACTCTATGGGAATGATGCAGAATCGACCAAATATCACGGAGAAGGGGATTGGTCGAAATATGGTCACAGTCTCTCGACTAAAGCCACCGAATGATAGAAAGAGAATCCCCTTCAATGAACAGGCTATGAGCCTGGAGCCTCCGAACGGCATGGGAGATACTAGCCCACACAGCATAAAGCTCCGCCATAGGGACAGAGGAATCTAAGGAGCCAAACCCGCCTACCGACAGTAAAGCTCCATCAGTCCCACGAATAACGAAAGCAGATCCAGCAAGTCTTTTCCGTACACTTCCATCAAAGTTGATTTTAACAAACCCTGGGGAGGGGGCTCCCAAGATATAAAAATCGTATAATGGTTCGCTGCCGTAGCAGCAGGGGATCCCCAGTGGCCAGGGTTGCAAAATCAATCCCATTGAATAGAAATGCACTTTCAGCAACCATAGATCTAATCTTTCGCTCAAATCTGTGAGGAGAAATGGTATCATCAGTAAAAATAAGCTGGTTCCGCAACAACCAAATCTGATAGGCAGTAATAGCCCAAAGAATACTCCGCTACCGGGTGGAACTCCGAAGATCATCAAGGAAAGGAAAACATGAAGAACCAGAACCATCCACTCTGCATATGTAACCCACCCTCAACCAAATCCATCTCCATCTGGGGCATGTAAAGATCGCATGGCCAGTAGTCTCCTCCTCCTCCCCACACAGTGTGCAAGTCGCCACCACTGGGAGACCCCTTCTAGATAGCAATGAACAGGAAGGGAGACAATTCCACAAAATCTTCCAAATAAATAACTAAACCCTGGGATGAATGGGGAGCTTCCAAATCCAAGCAGCATCCCTCGACTCCTGGGGCTGGGTTCTGTACTCCTTGATGAGATCCCTAATGGGAGCCAGAGAGAGACAGGATCTCCGCCATAATCTAGTGTCCGGTGTGGGGCTCGAGATAATAGGAATAGAAAGAATCCGTCGAGCAAGCTCTTCCCCAAATAACCTGGTCACCGCCAAAATATCCCAAGAGAAGGGATCCTGAATGATGAGCTCCCGAACCTCATGCCGGGCATACTAATAAATGACGGCCAACTGGAGAGGGAAAGATCCAAAATCCAAATATCGTGAGCAACATTCACCGACGATCCGTCACCGATCACCCAAGATACATTGTTCAGGATAGTCGAAGCATGTATACAGACCTCTTTCCAGAAGAAAGAATGCCTCCGAGTAGGTAGAAACTCCATAGAAGTAGACCAAACACCATACCTAGCTCGCATGAAGGAGCTCCAGAGACAATAAGGATCAAGAATAAACCTCGAGGCATGCCTGGCCAACAGCGCCTCTCTCTTGGCAAGCAGAGACTGGATACCCAAACCACCTTCACTCAAAGGCATACAAATCGAATCCCAAGCCAGAAGGTGAATACCGTAACCGTCTTGCATATAAGCCCACAAAAAGTCCCTAAAGCAACGCTCGATCCTCTACAGAGAAGTAATGGGGATTGCAGCATTAGATAGAAGATACATAGGTAGGGACGAAAGGATAGAGCGTATAAGAGTGATCCTCGCCATCATGGATAAACTGGTCACCTGCCATCCGTCCAACCGATCATGAATACATCGCTCGAGTTTAGTATAATTACTAATACGCGGAAGTCTTCCCAAGAGAGGGATCCCCAAATAAGATAGCTCATCTGCCTTGTTAAAGATACCTAGAGCTTGATGTATAACATTCCTGGATGTCCTGGGAGTCTTAGGGCTGAAGCAGATCATGGACTTATCAACATTGATCTTCTGGCCAGAAGCATGACAATAGCACTGAATGATAGAGGCATAACTAACAGCATTATGTAGAGAGGCCTGGCCCAATAGAATATAGTCGCCCGCAAAAAGAAGATGGGAGACAGCGGGTCCCGAGGAAGCAGCCATAAAGGGGGCTATACGATTGTCCTACTATGCCTGATGAAAAGCACGAGAAAGATGATCCGCAGCCAAAACAAACAGAAATGGGGATAAAGGGCATCCCTGCCTCAGACCCATAGTAGACTGGAAAGAAGTGGTCTACACACCGTTAACTATCAGAGAGAATGATGGCTCTTGGATGCAGGCCATGATCCAATCAATAAACAGCTCGTGGAAACCAAATTCAAGCAGGGTTTGGTGTAGAAAGACCCAGCTCATCCTGTCATAGGCTCGCTCCATATCTAACTTAACAGCCATAAGGCACTGCCCGATCGGGGTTCTCTGCAGATCATACATAAACTCCTGTGCAATGAGGACATTGTCAGAAATGCTCTGGCCTCTAATGAAAGCCCCATATTTAGAAGAGATAAGCTGAGGAATAACCACCCACAGACGGGAAACTAAAAGGCGCGCACAAACCTTGTATAAGGTAGTGCAAAGACTGATCGACCAAAAGTGATGAGGGGAAGAGGTGTAAGAACGCTTCGACGCTAGAGTGATGAGCGTCCGATTCCAATCAGTAGGAATAGATTTGGACAGGAAAGCACTCTGAATAGCCTGGGTGACCTCCTGACCAACAATATCCTAATAATGACGAAAAAATAATGGCAGAAAACCATCCGGGCCTGGTGTCTTCTCAGGCCCAAGATCCCATAAGGCCATGCGAATCTCATCAGCATTGATGGACCTGGTCAGAAGGTTGTTCTAGAGATCAGAGACCTTTACCGCTGAAGGAACCGGAAGACAGGTGCCCCCATACTTGAAGTCTCAGTCCATCTAGATTGAAAGAACTAAAACAACTGATCCCAAATAATAACAGCATCCTCCTGAGTATTCCCCTCCTCATCAACTAAACGTCGAATCCTGTTGGCTGCCCTTATTTTCAGGATAGCCTAATGAAAGAATCTGGTGTTGCGATTCCCCTCCCGAAGCCACTGAACTCTAGATCGCTGCCTCCAATAAGACTCCTGCTGCAGAAGCAGAGAGTGATGAAGAGCAAGCTTGGATCGAAGAATGAAGAGATCAGGATCAGGGAGACAGCCGTTCCGATCCTCCCTAACATGAAGGACAGCAATGTTAGCTTCCACCTGCTCAATGTTTCTCACTAGGTTCCCAACCTCAACTCTGTTCCATCTCAATAGGCGATGTCTAACCAACTCCAGCCGCCTAGAGAGACGATAAGTCACATTACCTCGCATTGGTAAATGCTAAACCTGGGCAACAATGGACCGAGCCGAGGGGTAGGATGTCCAAAACTGCTCAAATCTAAACTGATGCTGCCACAAAGAATCAGTGACGGTGGATATCAAGATCGGACAGTGATCGGAGGCAATGCGAGGCAGGTGAGTGACACTGACAGAGGGGAACATCTGAGTCCATTATACAGTGGCCAAGGCTCTGTCCAGTCTTTCCCAGACTTTAGCCGACCCCTGGTGATTGTTACACCAGGTAAATTGGGATCCCGAGAAACCCAGATCCAGCAGATCAGCTGAAGAGATGAAGGATCTAAACTCCAATATAACAGGTGACTCCGTAACCGCCTACCACCTCGCTTTTCATTAGCAGCAGTAATGCAATTAAAGTCACCAGCCATGATAGAGGGAATACCCTGATCAAGAAGAGAGAGACTCTCAGACCATAGAGCACGTCGTTCCCTGAAATCAGTACTAGCATAAACTCCCAATAGAAGCCAGGGGTCGAAAGAGCCCTCCGAAACAAGAAGAGCAATCTGCTGATTACACTGGTAAAAAGTCGTAACCATAATCGAAGAGTGCCTCCAGAAAGCAACAATCCCATCGGATAGGCCACTAGACTCCACAGCATAAGAGGACCACGTACTGGCAGCCTGTCTCCGAAACTGGACCGGACTATCCCCCGATAACCGAGTTTTCAAAAGAATGCATATGTCACAATTATGTATCTGCGTCAGTCTGCCAAAGGAGGATCGAAAAGAAGGTTTTCGAGCCCTCTAACATTCCATATAAGGATTTCATTTGCTAATGGGGGGAGGGTGGGACCTATCCTGATCATCTACCATAGCCAGGTTAGAAGAATACCCAATAGACATAATACCATTCACTACCGTTAGGGTAGTGCAATCCATCTGGAGATTGTCGACCCCCTGGGAACCTGCCTCAGAAACAATATTCGAAGACCGCGATTCTGCAACAGGGAGAGCTGATTCCATAGAATGATCCTGGATAGCCGACTTGAGACAAGATAGGACCGAATCATGGCAACGGATCTCACCCTTAGATGACTGACCCAAATTCACGCCACAATCAGTGACCTGACTAAAAGAGGCCTTATCGGGCCTGCTAACCAAATTGGCAGGACCCTTGCAAGGGATCAGAGGATCAGAAGTGGAAAGCATCATCTTCGGATCCTTTGACTTAGAAGAGCTACCTTTACCTTTCCGATGTCCACTTTTAGAAATAGATCTCATATGAAGGGATTCCTCAGGCCTAGCCCGCTTGGAGGGACCTGGGTTAGCATCATCCTAGCCACTGGCCCACAATCCCCATTGCCCACATCTAGAAGGGCAAAAGGATTCTTTAATTTCAGGATCTGAGGTTCAGAGATCAAATCATTAGAGGCAGCAGCTAACTGAACTTTAGATCTCCCTATAGCTTTCAAACGGCACGGAGGCTCCCAGCCGGCACGCCTTCATTAACAGAGGCACCCACAGACGGCCCATCATCCATAACCAAGCCATCCGAGGGATGACCTGGGGCCACTACGACACTGGCACGGAGCTTATCAGCCTTGAGGGAGCGCCGCCAAGCCTGCTTACTAGGAGAAATCCACCCATTAGCTAGAGACCCATTCCTCACTGCAGCAGACGAAGGAGGATCCGGAGCACTAGGGGGGAACCCAGAAGCTTGCTCAGATTCCTTCCTCACCGAAGCAGGGGGTTTTCGTTGATGAGTAGCTAACATCCAGGGGCCAAACAAAGGTCCCGACGAAGCTTGCTCTGTATCATAAGACAGAGACGACATAGAACAGGGGCCAGAGAGATGAAGAGAACCACAGCTGGGGCAGATTCCGACAATGTGCTCATATTAGAATTGCTGCCAAAAGGGAGAAGCCGACCCATGAACTCTCACACCAGGCTGGAGCGGCCGCCGGAGATCAACTCTGACACATGCTCTAGCAAACGCGCCCTTGAACATAGACCGAGTGGCTGGATCAGAGAAGACGAACTGACCCGCCGGCGCCATGATAGCTTCAAGCACTGCTTCATTCCAATACTCCATAGGCAGAGCAGGCAGGCACACCCAGAGGAGGGCCGAGGAAACGGAGTCCACGGCCGGAACGAACTCAGGGCGCTAGTTCTCAGTAGCTACAGGCTCCCCATTGACAACCCATGGGCGACCAATCACAAATCTTTGGCAATGGAGTCCTCAAACCGAAAGATAAAGCAGCGATGAGCGAGGCATACTGAATGGATGTCACCAGAGATGCCCGCGCGCCTAAATTCCCGAATGAAGGCTTCCGGTGGAATCCAACGATGGAAAGTCCGAGCTAGAATTGCTTTCTCCTTCTAGTAGGCACCAGACGAGTCCAGCAACGTGGAAGGAATTTGGATGACATCTGGGAAGCAACCCTCAAGTTCTGGAACCTTCGCTAGTGACGGAGAAGAGGAAACCCACTCAAACCCCGAAGCCTGCCCCCTATTCCCGGCCTTACAAGCATCCTGAGCTTGATCCGCCGCCATAGGTTCAGACGGAGACAGGCACAGAGTAACAAGGAGGAAGAAGAGCACTAGGATCACCCGAGAATGCCAGAGATCAAGCAGAAACCAACGTGAGCATGAATCTTAAAGCAGAAACCATCGGACCGAAAGACTTTTGCACAGCTAATATAAAAGTTTTCCTCTTTTTCCTTTAAATAACTGCAGCCTCTGCCCTCCAAAAGGTAAATGCTAAAGATCAATACCATTCTATCCTTTTTTTTGGTACAAACGGGAATCACACCACTCTAGGGTGACTCAGTCCCACACTATCAGAATACAATATTAAGTTCAAACCAGGAGGACATGATTCACCGGGCTTCCAGCACCAGAATCCAGAATGATCAGCAACTCTAGCGGCGATCCAGTCAGCCGCTGAGTTGGCTTCCCTGAAGATATGGCTGATCTGTATACTGTGAACCCCCTGTAGGAGAGAACGAATATCAGAGATCAAAGGGTTGGTAGGCGACTGCGTGCAATGATCCTGGCGAAGCCATCGGATCACCGTGAGAGCATCACCCTCAAGGATAATACGACGGGCATCGAGATTGCGGATAGCGCAGGAAACTCCAGCCCACGCAGCATAAAGCTCTGCAAGCGGCACCGACGAATCGAGATGTCCAAATCCCCCAGCAGCAATCATAGTACCGTCAGGACCCCGAATGACATAACTCGATCTGGCAGATCTGCCTCGGACACTCCCATCGAAGTTGATTTTGATAAACCCTGGAGGGGGGGTTCCCAAGAAATAAAGACCGTTCTTCAGTGCGCTGCCCAGGCAGCATGGGAATCCCAGAGGCCAGGGCTATCAAAATTACAAACAAGACGATGGGACGTGTACTCAATAGATAAGGACAAGGCAGCCCGAACAACCCTGAAAGACGGAGTAGGCTCCTGAGTAAAGACAATCCGGTTCCGGATAACCAGATCTGGTAAGCAATGTAAGCCCTCGTCGCGCCCTGCTTGCTGCTACCTCTCCTAACATCCTGCCTGATCAAGTCAAGGAAAGATAAAGAAAGAGAAGATGAAGCGACAGCCCAAGGCTTAACACTAGCGATCTCCCAAATGTGGTGAGCTCTGAGACAAGTGAAGATGGCGTGATCCACCGCCTCCTCCTCAATACCGCATATCGGACACGTAGGCTGAATCCCCAGGCCACGTCTAGAAAGAACCGAGCAAGTAGGAAGACAATTCCGAGCAATCTTCCATAGAAAAAGACGAACCCTGGGATGAATGGGAAGACGCCAAATCCAAGCCATATCAGTCAGCGGTCGGGATGAAACACGGTAAATCTTGATGATGTCCCTGATGGGAGCACTCGGAATACCGGACCGCCTCCAAACCCTGATGTCGGGGGAGTGCCCAGGAGAAAGAGGGATAGCAGCTATACGTCGCATAAGCTCCTCGCCAAAGAAATGGGATAACAGAGGAGTAGACCATGAAGAATGATCTGGCACCGTGAGATCACTAACTCGCATGTCAAGAGGAATATCAGTGCTGACGAAAGTAGGCCATCGAGACAAAGGAAGGTCAGCGATCCAGGAATCATAAGCAACATCCACAGAAGCACCATTGCCAAGAATCCAGGAGGTACTATGAAGGATGTCCGGAGCATGAGTACAAACCTCTTTCCAGAAAAAAGAGAGACCCCGAACAGACTGCAGGTTAGTGGAGGGAGTCCAATCCCCATACTTGCCACGCATAAAGGAACTCCACATACAGTGCGGATCAAGCAAAAAGCGAGTAGCATGCCTAGCTATCAAGGCCTCCCTCCGAGCAGTCAAGGACTGGATCCCAAGGCCTCCCTCGGAAAGCGGCAGACAGACACAATCCCAGGCTAAAAGATGAACACCATGACCATCCTGGGACGATCCCCAGAGAAAATCCCTGAAATAACGCTCAATCCTCCTTAGACAAGTCAAAGGGACAGCAGCATTAGATAAGAGATAGAGAGGAAGAGATGTGAGCACTGATCGAATAAGAGTGATCCTCGCCATCATAGATAGCCCAGTGACCTGCCACCCCTCCAGCCGATCACGAATCCTCGACTCGAGCTTACTAAAGTCCGAGATCTTAGGCCTTCTGCCAGTAATAGGAATACCCAGATAGGAGAGACACTCTGACTGCACAGAAATCCTCATGATCTGCTTGATAGTCCCCTTTCGAGAAGAAGTCACCCGCGGACTAAAACAAATAACAGACTTAGCATTATTAACTTTCTGACCAGAGGCAGAACAGTAATTGTGAAGAATAGAAGCAAACGTGGCCGCATTGGCCACAGTAGCCCTGCCCAGGAAGATACAGTCATTAGCAAAAAGCAGATGAGAGATCGAGGGACCTTGGGAACCAGCTCGGTAAGGGTGTAGAACATTGTCCTGCTGAGCCTGACGAAGAGCCCGAGATAAAGAATCAGCAGCTATAACAAAGAGAAACGGGGAGAGGGGACAACCTTGTCTCAGCCCAACCTTAGAATGGAAGTAATCAGTCCGGTCTCCATTGATGAGGATGGAGAATGACGGACTCTGAATGCAGGCCATGATCCAATCAATAAACAGCTGGTGGAACCCAAACACCTGAAGAGAGTGATGCAAGAAATCCCAATTAACTCTGTCATAAGCTCTCTCCATATCAAGCTTAATGGCCATAAGCCCCTGACTACCAGAAGTCCGACGAAGGTCATGCATGAACTCCTGCGCTAATAAAGCATTATCAGTGATACTGCGCCCTCTGAGGAAAGCCCCCTGCTCCGGAGAGATAAGGCGAGGAATAACCCAACACAACCTCATAACAAGGAGGCGAGCACAAACCTTATATAAGGTAGTGCATAAACTGATGGACCGGAAGTGCTGAGGGCTGGAAGCGTCCGTCCTCTTAGGAACCAAGGTAATGAAGGTACGATTCCATTCAGAGGGGATAGATTTGCGATGAAAGACCAGCTGGATTGCCTGAGCTAAATCCTCTCCCAGAATATCCCAATACTGACGAAAGAAAAACGGAGGAAAGCCATCCGGCCCAGGGCCTTATCAGCACCAAGTTCCCACAAAGCCAGCCGAATATCCTCCGTAGTGAAAGGCCGAGTCAGAGAGACGTTCTCAGCAATAGAAACAGTGTTGAGAGACAGAATAGGGTGAACAGGGACTCCAGAACCAGGTTGCTCAGTCCACCTACTATGAAAGAAGTTAAAAAGCTGAGCACGAATCACATGATCATCTACCTGGAGCTGACCCTCCTCATCAGTTATGTGCCTAATGCGGTTCCTCGCCCTGCGTTTCTGAGTGGCCTGATAAAAAATCTTGTATTACAGTCCCCCTCCTGAATCCACTGAATACGGGACCGCTGTCGCCAAAAGGTCTCCTGCTGCAGCAGAAGAGAGTGGTGGAGAGCCAAACTCGATCGCAGGAACGATAGGTACTCACAAGAAAGAGAACCCTCCAGGTCCTCCTTAGCCTGGAGAGAAGAGATAGTAGACTCAACCAGCTCCACCTGTCTGACAATATCCCCAACCTCCAGTCTATGCCATCTAGAGAGACGACGTCTAGCAAGGGCAAGCCTTCTGGAGAGCCGATAAATGGCATTACCTCTAACTGGTAACTGCCAGACCTGAGAGATGATGGAGCGAGCAGCAGGATATGAGGTCCAAAACTTCTTGAATCTGAACTGCCTATGCCGCTGAGAGGTGATATCAGTAGAGATAAAGAGAGGACAGTGGTCAGAGGCAATTCTAGACAAGTGAGTGACAGTAGCAGAGGGATAAAGCTGGAGCCATCTAGAAGAGGCCAAGGCCCTGTCCAATCTTTCCCAGACTCTAGCTGATCCCTGCCGGTTGTTGCACCATGTAAACTGCGAGCCCTATAACCCAAATCCAACAGACCAGCGCAAGAAATAAAGTCCCTGAACTCAGCCGGCCCACAGAGCCATGGGAAACCCGGCCACCTTTCTTTTCTGCGGCACTCAAGATATAGTTAAAGTCTCCAGCAATGAGGGAGGGGAATCCCTGGTTAAGAAGAGTCTGAATCTCAAACCAAAGCATCCGACGCTCTCGGAGATCAGTACTGACATAAACTCCTGAAAGGAGCCATGGGCTGGCACTACCCTCAGAGATGACCAGCGCAACCTGCTGCCCACAGCTGTGAAAAGCATCAACTCTGATATTATCATTTCTCCATAAAGCAACAATACCCCCCGAAAGACCAGTGGACTCAACAGCATACGAAACCCAAGCTCGAGCGATCTGTCTCCGAAAACGGGCCAGACTAGCCCCAGAAAGCCGAGTTTCCAGCAAGATGTAAATGTCAAAAGAGTGAAGCTGCATAAGCCTCCCAAATGAGGAGCGAAACGATGGTTTCAATGCTCCTCGCACATTTCATATAAGAATCTTCATGGTAAGGCTGGATTG
This sequence comes from Calamus simplicifolius, assembly GCA_900491605.1. Taxonomy (NCBI): domain Eukaryota; kingdom Viridiplantae; phylum Streptophyta; class Magnoliopsida; order Arecales; family Arecaceae; genus Calamus; species Calamus simplicifolius. Next base: position 207,868 of record UESW01005111.1, read on the forward strand.
GAGGGCTCCCCAACCATCACCCCTGACATCTCCACGGAACAGTCCAAATCTCCCGGGCCTTTGCAGTTAACAGCCTGGATTGGTTCCATCAGGACCTCCGTATCGCCTGGGATCACCTTAGGATAATTCCGGGTTCCCGTATCCACACAATCAAGTATCTGGACTGAGTCCGTCAAGACCGCTGATTCAGGTACATGAATAGCCTCCTTCAGCAGATGAACCGCTGATAAGTGAGTGCTGACTCTAATAGGGTCGGCTCAGAAGACTCAGAAGCTGACCCCGAAGAGGCCCCTACCCGACCTCGAGCCTTCTTAGCCCCTGGGCCAAACTGGGTCGATGACTCCCGACCAACCACCGAGGAAGCCGCAAACTTGAAGGCTACATTGTCCCCACCTCTACCAGAAAGAGTGGCCCTGCCTTTGGCTTTGGAAGAGCGGGATGACATTCTGGTAGATGATGACTCCACTGGACGGGCCCGCTTAGAAGGCCCCGAGACGGGGTCTTTACTAGTACTGACCACGAGGCCCAATTTCGGAAAGTTAATTGCTTTATCACCTTCAGACAAAGAGGATTGCACTTTAGGAATTAAAGTCTGAATTCCCTTTGCTTCTGAACTCTGAATCAGAGAGTCCTGAGACTGAGCTACAGTGCCAACTGGCACGCTCGAGCATTGCCTAGGGTCTTCCTGGATGCCTTGACCGAGCAGCACAGGGACATGAACAAGAGATGAAGAAGCTGCCGAAGGCTTCAACCCAGGCTCCCGAGACACTGCCGCAACCGCCTCAGCTGCGGCTGACTCACCCCGCCCAAACCTCAACCCAGGAGATGGCACGGAGGAGCCAGCGGAAGGATGAAGCTGACGCCGGGCGAACTTCTTCGGCACTGACCAGCCATCCTTGGACACAGAATCGGAAGCAGGGCTCGATCGATCTCCCGCTGTTGGGACCGGAGGCTGCGCCAGAGGTTGTCGTCGATGCCGAACTGCAGCTAGCCAGGGACCAAACGGAGGAGCAGAAGACGAAGAAGTCGACAGATCCGCTAGCTTGCATGGACCGGAGAGGTGCAGGGAAGCACAGCGATGGCAAATACCCTCCAAATTCTCAAACGAAAACTGCTGCCAGAAGGGGGCGCCGAATCCACGAATCCTGGCTCCTGGCCGGAGGGGAAGACCCAGATCCACTCGGACGCAAGCCCGAGCAAACCCTCCCCGCATCCGAGCTTTGGTAGGCTCGTCGGAGAACAAAAACTCTCCCGCCACCGAGAGAATGGAAGAGAGGGTGTCATCCGCCTAGAACTCCATCAGAAGTAGAGGAAGCCGGATCCAAACCAGAGCCTGCAGCAAGGAATTTTCCGCTGGGATGAATTCCGGCTTCCAATCCATCACCGCAAGAACCTGCCCGTTGATCACCCATGGCCGCTCAAGGATACGACTTTTAGAGAGGGGGTCGGAGAGCCGGATGAGGTAGTGTCTGTGAGCCAGGGAACCACCTCGATTACTCCCGAAAGCCCAGCACGATGCAGTTCACGCACAATAGCCTCCGGCGACACCCACCTAGAGAGAGAGCGAGCCAGCACCGCCTTCACGCCCCACGAGCTGGCCTCGCATTCCAGGGAGGTGATCGGGACCTGGATTACCTCCGGGAAGAGCCGGATCAAATCCTCGACCTCCGCCGGAGAAGGGGAAGGAGCATCCCAACCAAAGCGACCTAAGGGTGGTCGGCTCCACTGACTTCCCATCTTCGACGAGCCCAAGGGGATTTCAGCGCCCGAAGCTGGAGAAGACGCCATGCCATGCTCGGAACCCACCTTCTTGCTCCCGGAAGTCCTCCCAGCAGACACCCCATCGGAGGTCATAGGAAAGGAGGGGACAGCAGAAGGATCAACCCAAAGGGAACACCGCCGGAGAAGATGTAGGATCATCGGAGATCGAAGAAAACGAAGCCGGGTGCACGAATCTTAAAGACCGCCCAGAACAGAGAAGCTCTGCTCGGGACGCACGACTTTCACCATTCTATCCTTTCAAGGGAGGTTAATTAATGCACTATTGTACAGCACCACTGCCAACTCCAGGGCGTTAAATGGAAACATAATGGTATTTTTCTTAAAAATTACTCACGATTATATTTGAATATTAAAATTCTCAGCATTCCAAAAGAGCATATTTAAAAAGAGTCCCTTACCTGTCAGCAAATATTTAGTAAAACCCATGAATTTATGTCGCAGATGCGCTCCAGATTTACGATAGATACTCTTTCAATTTATGGAAACGAAAGTTTAGTCCAAGCGAAATAATAAAGGATCGGTGCAGCTAATATGGAAGATAATTTAAGAAATCTTTCAATTGGCCTACAAATCCGATACGCTCGGGATTTGCTGCAGATATTCTCGCGCGGCCCCTTCGACCCGTGAAGGAAAGAGGGTTGAATGCGGGCATAGCCGGAGGGGAGCGGCAGTCTGACGCTACCGTTCTAATAAGAACCCGCAGACCCAGTCATTCACCTCATAGTTGTTAATGTGTGCTCTCAATTTAATTGAATTAGATGTATATATATATATATATATATATCACTGCAACAAAGTAATCAGGTTTTTGAGGAAAAAAGAAGAGGACTGTTAAGATGTTGAAAACGAAGAGACCCGCAACTGTGAAGAGAAAACGCGGTTCTTGAAAGGAGGGAAGAGGACCACGAGGACGATGAAGCCATGGAAGAAAAGCAGAAAGAGGTTAGGAGGACTGACCTAAATGAAGAAAGAAAAATGGCAAGACCGAAGAAGGAAGGCTCGGGTAAGGCTCAAGTTTGGAAAGAAAGAAGGAAGTCTCGGGGACGTGAGGAGCCGGGTTCAAGGCGGCCCTCCTTTTATGCATCCTTTTCGTCTGATTCAGCTTGCCATGTGCACACATGCCACTAGGGGAACTGCTTTGGCAATCACCCGGCACGTCGGGAGTGGGATCTATGGCCAATGATCGGATGGCGTACCCAATTCCAAGGAAGATCTCTCCAAATCCGACGGTAAGGATTGACAGGACAATAACGTTATGGTACCCCATGTCTTCCACATTAAAAAGGCGTTGCCCCTCAAGGACACGTGCCCCTCTTCACAATTAAAGGCGTGTGGGGATCAGCCACTGAGTGATTACGCGCCTCTATCGACGGGTGGGATACGTAACTGCACCACCTCAGGAGCGGGGGGCATCTGATGTGGCGCTGATCACACCATGCCAAGGCTAACGAACAAGGAACTGACGGAGATGAGGACTAAGTGGACAAGACCCAGGCCAACTCCAAAGTCAGTCTTCGGCCCCGACTCCTGAGTCGGCCTCCAAGACTGACTCCTGAGTCGGGTCCAGCCCTGACTCCAGAGTCGGCCCCCAGCCTCGACCCCAAAGTCGGCCTCCAAGACCTTTGACTCCAGAGTCAGCCTTCGGCCCCAACTCCAAAGTCGGCCTCCAGCCCCAGCTCCAGAGTCAGTCTCTAGCATCGACCCCAGAGTCGGGTCCATCCCAGTACCCTTGGCCCCCACGTGGCCCTCCTGACACCTGCAACTACCACGTGGCCCACCTACCATCTGCAACTGCACGTGGCTCCCGCTGCCACTGCCAGTTGCGGCGTACGTCCGACAAGACCAGGCCTACCTGCCAACTGTGGCGCTGCACCAAGAAGGGGAAAGAACAGCAGTACGTCCCTGACTAGCTCAGAGGTAGTTGCGACCTGTCCCTATCGACCTTACCGTCGATCCTCTGCGAGACAATGATGTCTCGGATTCAACAACCTTCCAAAAAGGGATAAAAGGGACCTCCGAACAGGTATAAAAGCCTTCACTCATAACGAGAGAAGGAATCTAAACTCTACTCACTGTTTTCCAAGTTACTAACTTAAGTAACGGAGGGTCCCCATCGGATCAATCGGTCCTTGGGGACTTCCTTGCAGAATTCTTGCCCGTGAAGGAGGTCTTTGAAGATTTCTTAAACCTGTCCTTCGGATCTTTGCCGTTACTCGACGTTCGAGGATAGTGATTTAGGGGCAACAGGTCTTAAACTGTATTACATGGTCACTCACACCCACCCTTGAGAATTACTGTCAGACATGCATCTATGAGTTGGATATATCTCGATCTTTTTAAATACTTATGAAATCCTTCCATGCATATTTTTAGAAACTGGTGGTGAGTTGCCTCTCTAACAGTGAGTTTAATCCACCATTATGATGTTGGAAGTGACCTTTATTATTCTTATAGCTTGATTAATAAAGTTAATATTGAAATGACATTGTGAAATGTCATGTTCCTTGCATTCTTGAGTTAAATTTGAAGTTTAGGTGGGAAATTTGTACACCAGAATTCATTAATGAATAATATTATTTAATACTTTCAATTGTATAACATTTAGTATGATAAATATAGGGCTTGGTTACATTGTTTTTTCCTCAAGTCCCTGCATTTCACAGACTATTTTGATTTCATGAAACCAATTGACCATGCAATGTTTACAACATTTTGAAGACTTGCAACCAGCTTGTCATGAATTTAATGAGGTTGTGTGTTATCATAATTAAGATTACAATTGGAAACTGTTATTTTTCATGCTGGTATAATGTTATGACATAAAATCTACCTAAGAATCTTTGTAACCTTTTCTCCTCTTTTGTAAATTCTTGTAAGTACTTAATTTTAATAATTTTTTTTCCACGGGGAAAGCTCTATTCCCCTTCGATTTCCTTCAAAATAAAATAAAATAAAATAAAAAACTACTTAAATTTCATATTCAAAGCTATTCCAATTGATATGAAAAATTGGTTGCGGTAACTTTTTAATAAATTGTTGTTGCTACAAATAGTTATCACAGGTGATGAAATAATTTGCAATATTTTTACAGCCGCATGCACCTCTTGCAATGGTGATGAGGGGACCCCCACCTTGTGTAACAACCTTGACGTCCATTGGTGCGGGGTCATTGATCTGCTCCTAGAGAAGTCCAATGCAAAATTTAGTACTTGTAAGAAATAGCGATGTATGTGAACCCAGTGCAGCTCAAGTTCACGGCTTTTAGGAGATTGATCAAGCTGGCAATGTTTGTATCGGATAATCAGGAATCCTTTACATGTGGAGTTTTTGCCAAGCAACCAAAAAAGAAAAACCCTCAAAATGTAGTTCCCAGTATGCTGATCAATGATTTCAGTTCTTTCAAATGTTTTCCAGAGTTTCTTGCATTTTCCAATTGTCGCGCATGTGTGAAAATGTTAGATGAATAGCATACCATGTTCAGAATTAGCGGATAATGTATTCCGAGTTTTCACCATGATTATAATGACCGTCTGTGAGAAATTATCCTGATCATGCGAGTTAAACCAATTTAGCAATTTTGGCCATGATAGGACCTCTGCTATGTTTAATGGTGTCGAAAGGAACGTTGGCATATGGCTTGCAATGCTGACATCATCCAGGAGGTGGAGAGCAAGATAACGGTGGTCATCAGAGATGACGAGGTATCAGAGAGGCAAAATATTTGATATGGGGTGTGAAAGGGTCTTTTCGGGGAAGAAAATGTGAGAGCAGAAAGGTCACAAGTTCAACATTCAATAGAGCTGAATGGTAGCTGTTTAGGTTTAAAAGATGGGGCATGATGGCGAGAGGAGATACGTTTCCTTTATCCTCTTGGGCCGTGTGCGCTTGCACGTGCATTTATATGGGCGCGCACGGTCAATGGGTGCACCCGGTACACACTTTCTGCATCTTGGCAGCGCGTTTGGTATGCACTTTCTACATCGAAAGCGGTGCAGAAAGACTTTTCCATCATCTTATTGCTGTAGGCATTAGTTTAAAAATAAAACTTAGATGCAATTTTTTGTACGTATGTGTAGTTTTCTACGAAACAAACAATACATACCATCATCCTATTTAAAAAATAACCCATATCTCCTAACCTACCAACAAAATAGTGATAAATATATATTACTAAATTAAATAAAATGATGGTGCATATGTTGTTTGTTATTTGTTAAGCAAAGGGCTGCACAAATCATACCTAAAAAATTGTACTTAAATTTTTTTATTAATTTAATTAGAATGTCAAACATAAGACTTATGAAATGGGTGTGCTAGGTATCATCAAGAATAAATGCAAGTTTTTCAATTGGGTATTGTCTGTTGAATGGTGCCATGGGAACACAACTAAAAAACAATTGCCTATGTCAACTAAAATGATGAAATTGAGCAGACCCGTTGGGAGATTGGGCAAGACCTAGTTCTAAATTCGCCTAAATCTAACATGAATTTACTTTGGGTCTAAAGTTTAGAGTCAAATTTGACCCATCATTTTATTAGATATGGGTTAAGTTTGGCTCCTTTGTTCTGAGTTGGTAAGGTAAATTTCAGAATTTTGATTTAATTTTTACCAAGTCAAATTAAATTCATTCAACATCCTTTAGGGTTTAATTTTATAAGATCCATATCCAATTATTAGTTTTGATTTGAGATGCTACATATCCAACCCACAAGTTTTAAAGCATGGGTTGAGTCCAAGTTAGGTGAGTTTGGGCCATACCTTGCTCTTCCTAACCATTTGCATGTCATGTAGCACAAAGATAGCGTAATGAAATAATACAACAAAAATATGATTAATTTTATCATGTAATTTGTGATTTTATAGCTTTTGAGATGCTAAGTTAGAAATGAGGCTCCATCTAAAGTTCGAATGAGTTTTTGGTTAGGTTGGATAAAGTTTCAGCTTAGCTCAAACAATGCCTAACCTAAAGCCTAAGCGCAACACCCAACTCAAAGTTTAATCTTGATCTTTACCTATGGCCTATAAGCCTCATAGTTTTTTAGCCTCCCATTTGGTTACTCCAATTATTTGTATATCTTTATAATACATCTTTATATTGGTTCTCTATTTTATGTATCTCAACGCCCCCCACCCCAAAATTTTTTTTAAAAAAAATTGTACCACCACCTCCTCTTCCTTGTTCCCTTCGATATATTTTTAATCTACTTCATCATCTTTTCCTCCATCTTTTCTCTCTACTTTCTCATATATCCCTACCCTTTACCACCTCATCCTTTCCTTATCTCTCTCTCTCAACTCTCCTATACTCTTCTACTACAAACTTTATCCTCCTACACTACCTCCTCAGCTTCTAATTAGCCCACTCTTATAACATAGCACTATCATTATTACTAATCTCACCATTAATTTGATCCCAACCTAGCTTGAGTTTAACTTAAGTCGAACCTACTTTGGCTTACTTTGAATCGAGCTATATAGACTTCAAACCCAACTTAAGTTTGAACTTGGGTCTACCTCATATTGGACCTAATATAATCTTTTAAGGCTTAAGCTTGATCTATATCTTAATATGTTTCAAGTTAGGCTCAAGGAAGGGGATAGCCCAACCCAACTTGGTCCATTTTCAATCTTGGATATGCATTGTCCTAATTAGAGGCCAAAAGATGCATATTTAGATTAAATTTAGTTAAAAATAAGATTATAATAGGCCAATTTTAGGGCTAGAGCCTTTTCTAACCATACTCAACTAAGGTTTGTTTGCAAAAAAAACTAAGAAAATTATGCCATAGTTCTATTAAGGTTGAGTAAAATGAAGAGTTGTAAATGTATAAGTTTGTAATCTCTCTCCTTTTCTACTACCTACTTCCTCTTTTGTTTTTGTTCCTTTTACCCTCTTCCCTCTCTATATAGAGATAAAATGCATGGTAAATTTTGGTTTAGTCAATCTAACTATATATTCGAAGTTCTTAAATGATTTGAAATAAATGATTGTAAACTTGTTTGGGCAGTTTAAGTTGATATAAAAAACAAGATTCTAAAAAAAAAAAAACTAAAGAGAAAGGATGAAGAATGTTCTCTATATTTTTATTTTATGTAGCTTAATGTATGCTATGATATGCATATGATTTGATATTTCTTAGGTGATTGGAGTTATTTGAAGTACATGCCAATCCAAAATGAAAAAGCTATAAAATGGATCCTTCGATACTTGAGAAGAATGAAGAATCTTAGCTTGTGTTTTGAAGGCATTTCTTCAAAGGTTATTGGCTTTGTTAATATAGATCATACTGGTTATAGGGATACAAGGTCTATTACTAAGTATAATTTTATAACTGGTGCTAATATAGTTAATTGGATGTCATGATTATTGGATGCGATTGCTTTGTCATTTACTTAAGCCGAGTATATTGCTATGACAAAAGCATAAATGAAATGATTTGGTTAAAAAAATTTCTTAATCAACTAGAAGTGAAAATTAAATGATGAAATTTGAAAGGAGCAAAACTAGAATTATTTAAAGAAATGTTAGTAAAAGAAATGACTACGAATATAAATAGTGATCCCAACTTAATGTGAAAAAAAGTAACTAAATGCATAAAAAGCGTAGCAAAAGAGGTTTTAGGAGAATCAAAATGGGTAAGACTTTTAGGAAAAGAAACTTGATGATGGAATAAGAAAATTTAAGCTGCCATCAAGCTTAAAAAAATAAACTACAAAATTTAGCAAGAGGCTAGAGATTAAGAAAGTCTTAAAAGTATAAGGATGTAAAGAAAGAAACTAATAAAGTGGTAAGTAATGCCAAACTTAAAGCTTATGATGATTTATATAATAAACTAGGTACGAAAGAAGGTGAAAGATTATATATAAACTAATAAAACTAAGAGAAAAGAAAATAAAAGATTTTTACTATCTTAAATGTTTTAAAAATAAAAATAAAAGAGTCTTAGAAAAGAAGAGATAAAAGAATATGAAGAAGTTATTTTAAAAAATTATTAAATAAAAATATTTTAAAAAATTTAAGGGTAAAAAGATGTGATAACATAAGAGTAATAAATAAAAATAATTTTTTCATAGATTTAGCATACTTAAGGTTAAAAATGCTTTGAGTAAAATAAAAAATGCAAAGGCATTAGGGCCAGATGCGATCCCTATTGAGGTTTGGAAAGGCTTAGATGAAATTGAATTTATATGGTTAACCAACTTATTTAATAAGATTGTAACAACTAAAAGAATGGTGGAATTGAAGAAAAAGCATATTAATATCCATATACAAAAATAAAGAAGTTATTCAAAATTATGTAAATTATAGAGGAATTAAGTTGATAAGTCATACAATGAAATTATGAGAGAGAGTAATAGAAACCGAATGAGAGCTGAAACTTTGGTGTCAAATAATCAATTTGTATTTATGCTTGAAAGATCGATCATAGAAGCTATTTATCTATTAAGGAGATTAATGGAGATGTATAGAAAAAAGAAAAAAAAGACCTTCATAAGGTCTTTATTGATTTAGAGAAAGCATATGATAGAGTACCTAGAGAAATAATATAGAGTAAAAGCTAAGCTAGAGATAGAGGCTTTAGAACCTAAAGGTTTCAAGATTAGTAGAATTAAAATCGAATATATGAAATATAATTTTAGTAAAAATAGAAATATAAATGAAGAGATAGTAAAGATTGCAAGGCAAGAGATACCAAGAGTAAAAAATTTAGGCATTTGATATCAATTGCAAGAAGATGAAATAGGTGAAGATGTGAATCATAGAGTTAAAGCAAGATGGATTAAGTAGAAGAGTACTTCGAGGTTATTGTATGATTGATGCATCCTATTAAAATTAAAAAAAAATTATAAAACTACTCTTAGGCCAGTTGTATTATATGGAATAGAGTATTGGGTAATACTGAAACAACATATGAATAAACTAAGTGCAACAGAAATGCACATGCTAAGATGAATATATGATAAAACTTTAAAAGATAACATTAGAAATAAATATACTAAAAGTGATAGGAATAGCCCCGATTAAAGATAAAATAAGAGAAAATCAATTACGATGGTTTGAACATATACAATGAAGACCTTTAAATGCTCCAATTAGAAAGAGTAATCTTTTAATCTCAACTCAACTCAACTCATCTAAGCCTTTTCCCAACTACATGGGGTCGGCTACATGAATCTGCTTCCTCCACTCTGCTCTATTTAGGACCAAGTCGATATTTAAATTACAAATAGTTATATCTTTTTTAATTATTTCTGCTCATATTAGTTTAGGTCCACCTCTACCTCTATCCTTATCATGAATTGTTAAAAGATCACTCTTTTTAATTAGAGCATCTAAAGGTCTACGTTGTATATGTTCAAACCATCATAATCGATTTTCTCTTATTTATCTTCAATTGGGGCTACTCCTATCATTTCTCTTATATATTTATTTTTAATTCTATCTTTTAAATTTTTACCACTTATCCATCTTAACATACATATTTCTGTTACACTTAATTTATTCACATATTGTTTCAATATTGTCCAATACTCTGTTTCATATAGCATTTCTGTTATACTTATTTTATTCATATATTGTTACATTAATGAGTGATCTTTTAATAGTTTATGATAATGATAAACATAAAAATAGATCTAAACTAATATGGGCAGAAATAATTAAAAAATATAAACTATTTATAATTTGAGTATCAACTTAGTTCTAAATAGAGTAGAGTGAAAAAAGTAAATTCATATAACCGACCCCCATTTAGTTAAAAGAAAAAAAAGGACTTAAATGAGTTGAATTGAGTTGAGTTTTACTGGTTGAAAGCTCTTTGGGTTGAACAGGTATGATGTAATCTAAGGAAAAGACTTTGTACACCGCCCCTGGTGCAGCAAGTCCTACGTCGGCTGTACCGCTCCTTCCTATTGGTCCACATGGATCCCATGTGGCCTGACATGATGGGACAGAATAGCAGGGGGATAATGTTACTTTTTGATTGTATATCCATTAAAAGTCGTTCAACCTTTCACCATTGGTGTGAAGACAAAAATGCCCTTTCCCTCCAGCCTACTTCAACCCGCCATCTTATTTGGATTTGCTGATAAAAAATCGTAAGGTTCTGGCCTGGAAGAAGAGTATCCGAAGGAGTGGCAAAGCTCTGCCAGATGACATCCATGCCCGCATTTAAGAGATCAAGATTCCCATCGTTGCGGAGACTGGCTGAAGCGACGGAGGAGTTGTGAGTGTTGCTGCTCCAGACCTCAGCTCCATTCGAAGAGTCAAAGAGAACGAGACCCCCGGCCTCATTGAGTTGAAGAATGAATTATATCCGACAGAAACATGAGCGCCGACAACCCATACAGGCGCCTGCTCGGAAAATGGGATCGATCTCGAGTTGAAGTGAATGCCAACTTCATACTGGTTAGGTTCGTCAGGGTGGCTCAAAAACTCCAATGCAATGTTTCCATCGGGGAGATCCAGGAATCACGCTTTGCAACTGAAATCTTAGAACCAAGAGGAATTTTCCGAGCTTCGATATGAAAGAAGACAGTGGAACAGAGTAAGAAAATGGGAAACCAAAATAGGGTGTCGTGGGTTTTTTGAGCAGGGTTTTGAACCAGGGTGTCGTGGGTTTTGAACTGGGGTGTCATGGGTCTTGAACTAGGGTGTCATGGGTCTTGAACTGGGGTGTCATGGGTCTTGAATTGGGGGTGTCGTGGGTCTTAAACTGGGGTGTTATGGGTCTTGAACAGGGTGGGGTCTTGAACTAGGGTGTCATGGGTCTTGAACTAGGGGTGTCGTGGGTCTTGAACTAGGGTGTCTGGGTCTTGAACTGGGGTGTCGTGGGTCTTGAACTAGGGGTGTCATGGGTCTTGAACTAGGTGTCATGGGTCTTAAACTAGGGTGTCATGGGTCTTAACTAGGGTGTCGTGGGTCTTGAACTGGGGTATCATGGGTCTTGAACTGGGGTATCGTGGGTCTTAAACTAGGGTGTCGTGGGTCATGAACTGGGGTGTCATGGGTCTTGAATTGGGGGTGTCGTGGGTCTTGAACTAGGGGTGTCGTGGGTCTTGAATTAGGGTGTCATGGGTCTTAAACTAGGGTGTCATGGGTCTTGAACTAGGGGTATCATGGGTCTTGAACTGGGGGTGTCGTGGGTCTAAACTAGGGTGTCGTGGGTCTTGAACTGGGGGTCGTGGGTCTTGAACTGGGTGTCATGGGTCTTGAACTGGGGTGTCATGGGTCTTGAACTAGGTGTCATGGGTCTTGAACTGGGGTGTCATGGGTCTTAAACTAGGGTGTTGTGGGTCTGAACTAGGGTGTCATGGGTCTTGAACTGGGGTATCGGGGTCTTGAACTGGGGTGTCGTGGGTCTTGAACTAGGGGTGTCA